>MJUU01021156.1:60132-97008 GCA_002080025.1 Modiolus philippinarum | reverse complement strand
CGTTGATTCCCCATGTATGGGTTACCTCGTAAGCGCAACTCCTCTTAAGCCACTTGAAAGAATTCAGTGAAACTTTACACAAAGTAAGAGCACTATATGGAGATGTGCATGAAGGAATATAATTATTGTCAGAAACCAGGAAGGGGAGATAATTCAACTTTGAGTTTTAATTGATTCCCTATGTATGGGTTACCTCTTATGCACAACTCCTTTTAATCCACTTGAAGGATTTTGATGAAACTTTAGACAAAGGAAGAACACTATATGTAGATGTGTAAAATGTCAAATAGGCTGAAAAGGGTGAATTTTATATTTGTCTGATTTAGACAGAGTGTTTTCTTTGGAACCCTTGTGAAAAGTTTTTTCTTGAAGATTATATCATTGTGTCCACACTTGTACTGTGTCCGCACCTGTATTGTGTCCACACCAACTTAATTTTGCACTTACCATATCGATTCAGGGTTCAATGAGCGGGGGGTATCTTTGGCTGCCATTCGGCGACAGCTCTTGTTTATACAGTCTTAATTTTTTTTAAATAGGTAGCCAGCAAAACCATACAAGCTTTTGCGTTACTTATAATGTTTATCCAGATACTGTGAAAATGCTATTGTTCATGGGGTTCCAATATTTTTGGATTTCGTGGTTCACTTAAACCACAAAATTAAGTTCTCAACGAAATACATTTTTAGTTCGCCTAAACAAAGTTGAGGGGGACTATTGGAGTACCCCGGCATCCAAGTAAGTGACTAGGTCTACGTCCAGGTCCACATTTGGGCATATATCTCCTCAATTATGCATGGTAGGGTCATCAAAATTTGCATGCAGGTGCATCTTGGGTTGACTGACAGCCTCCAAGAAAATTGGGTCTCTCTGACTTATATTTTCTGATTAATTGGCTTCCATTCAAATTTACATCCAAGTTCATATCTCAGTCAGTATACATGATATGATCATCTAACCTTGCATATGCATGCATCTCTGATGGTAGGTCAGCATCAAGGCAAAATTAGGTCACTTTGACCTATATTTTATGCTTGATTGATTTACATTCAAGTTTTCGGACGAGTTCAGATCTCAGTCACTATACCCCCTGCGAAATGTGACCATGGTTGACCATGGACAGGTGACCATTTTTCGTTAAATGGGACACCATGGTTGACCATGGTTAACCATGGTCAACCATGGTCATGACTTTGGTTAACCATAGTCAGTGGCAGTGGCTGACAATGCTTATTATAAGAGCTATATTCAGTAGTTTTGTTGTTGTTATTATGTCTATTAAACTTGGCTCTGTTCACCTTCCCTAGCCTTACAATTCCTTTTCACTTTTGGCACATCTACATAATTACTGTCCTTCAAGCATAAGCTTAGACCAATTTTATTGGCCATTTGGCTACCAATTCTACAGATTGACAACTAAATTGTTGCTAAAAAACTGTAGAATTGGTTTACCAAATTGAGAAGTTGATACTCACCTCTGGAAAAAATCTTTTGTCTGTTTGGTAATTGAGCATGTTGAACTGTTTTCATATTATATAATAGCCTTCCTAGGTGTGGGAAATTCCTATTTTTGATTTTGCAAAGACTTAGTATTGTTTTTATGTAAATAGTTTATGAATAAAAGTTTAAGTACATTATATTTACTCTAACAAATTTTGATATGCCCACAAAGAATTAATCATGCATAAGATTTTGAGGGGGAAAATGTGAAAAACACTGTTTTATTGATGGGAGATAATTTTGGGGGAATATAACTTCTCTTATTAAATTTATTACCTCCCATGGCCAAATTACTGATTTGATGTTTGATACCAAAATAATGCTAAAAATGATTTACAGTATCTCTTAAAGTACATGAAGTTACCATAAATAAAAATGTTAATCTGATTATACATGTGAAAACAAAAATTTTCACAATTTAAAAGTTTATTTGAAATAATCAAAAACATGAATTCACCTCTGTAATAGTAATAAAGAATCCAGTTTATAAACAATCAAACTGAAACATAGTTCCTCACCTAACACTAACAGTTGCTGAGGTAAGTATCAATTGATCAACTTTTTTAACCAATTCTACAGTTTGTCAACAGCAATTTAGTTGTCAATCTGTAGAATTTGCAGCCAAATGGCCAATAAAATTGGTCTTTGGTTACTCTTGAAAGACTATAACACATTTTAAATATATAGTGTAACAGTAAAAACTTTTGATAAGGTGTACATTGATTTTTAAATTTTGCAAAATTATCACAATTTGTATTGTTTCTTTACTTTTGATGATTGATTTCACTTCAGTTAAATTATTTTGAATTATCATAATTAGGATTTCATAATTGATCTTATTTTTTTTGCAATAAATTACACTGAAACTCTTAAAACAACAGGGAGATAATTTAAAACTTGTTGTTTCCAAATATGTGGCTAGATATGCCAAGGTTGATTTTTGGAATGGCCAAAAAGTTGATGGGAGTGAAAACATGATTTAAAAAAACTACGGAATTATTTGAATAAAATTAAAATTGAAACATAACAATCATAAGACATGAAATGACATAAATTATGGTGAGCCTTTAGCAGAATTGGAAAGGGCTATAAACTTGAATGATTGAATATGGATAAACAAAGTGAAAGCACGGAGCATTGTGAAAAGTCATAAATAATATAATGAAAAGCAATTTATTTTATTGATAATTATGTTAATCTATTATGCCTATATTATGCAGGCTTGCAAGTGCATAAATCACCTAAGGTCAAACCAGGGTTAACCATGGTCATTGCAGACTTGACCATGGATAAGTCAGATTCAGCCATGGTCATTGTTTTGGAAACCATGGTTGTTGATGGTGTGACCATGGTCAATACTATAAGCATGGTTAACCATGGCATACCATGGTCAGAAGCATGGATAACCATGGTTGAACCATGGTCAACCATGCTTTAACCATGGTCAACCATGGTTGTTCATGGTCAACCATGGTCAACCATGGTCAAATTTCGCAGGGGTGGTAGGATCATGTATCCTTGCAAATGCATGCAACTCTGATGTTAGGTCAAGGTGGGTGGTTCTCTCCGAGCACTCTGGCTTCCTCTACCACTAAAACTGACCACCGTAAGATAGCTGAAATACTGCTAAAAGTGTGTTAAACCCCGTATCAATCAATCAATCGGATGGTAGGTCAGCATCCAGGCAAAATTAGGTCACTATGACCTATATTTTAAACTTGATTGATTTACATTCAAGTTTTCAGACGAGTTCAGATCTCAGTCACTATACATGGTAGGATCATGTAACCTTGCACATGCATGCATCTCTGATGGTAGGTCAGCATCAAGGCAAAAATAGTTCACTTTGACCTATATTTTACTCTCGATTGATTTACATTCAAGTTTTCGGATGAATTCAGATCTCAGTCACTATACATGGTAAGATCGATGTAACCTTGCTTATGCATGCAACTTTGATGGTAGGTCAGCATCCAGGCAAAATTTTGTTACCGTGACAATGTGCCATAACTAGGCGAACTCAGTAATCATTGATTACCTTTGTTTCCCTAGTGTTTTAATACATAGAATTTGAAATCACAAATTTTAGTACCAACTGAAAAAATATTTATGAAAACCACAAAAATTGATGTTACGAATAAAAGTACTTCCACAGTATTTTTTTAGCTCATATCACAAAGTTAGGGGGCTTATGTGATTACCCCTAGAGTCTGCATCGGTGTCTGCATCTGAGGCAACGTCTGGTTAGGTGGAATGGTTGAAGTCCATTCCTGCCTACTTACATATCACACATCAACCATATTGTTATGCATGATGCATTTTGGGATTACAGCTGAAATGCATGTTTTGGATGTTGTCCCTGACCTACATTTTACACATGAGCAACTTGGTTAGGTAGAATGGTTTAAGTCCATTCCTGCTTACCTACACTTCACACCATATTGTTATGCATGATGCATTTTGGGATGACAGCTGGAAGGCATTCTTTTGATGTTGTCATTGACCCACATTTTACACATGAGCACATGAGCAGCTCAGTTAGGTAGAATTGTTAAAGTCTATTCCTGCTTACTGACGTGTCCCACATCATCGATATTGTTATGCATGATGCCTTTTTGGACGACACATGAAATGCATGCTTTGGATGCTGTCTCTGACCTACATCTTATGCATGAGCAACTCGATTAGGTTGAATGTTTAAAGAGTTAGACCATTCCCGCTTTCTGACATGTCCCACATCAACCATATTGTTATTGCATGACGCATTTTGGGATGACAGCTGGAATGCAGGCATCGCATGCTAGCTATGACTTACATTTTACGCATGAGCAACTCGGTTAGGAAGAATGGTTAAAGTCCATTCCCACTTATTGTTGTGTCCCTCATCAACCATATTTTTATGCATGATGTATTTTGGGGTGACAGCTAAAATGCATGTTTTGATGCTGTCGCTGACCTACATTTTATGAATGAGCAACTTGGTTTGGTTGAATGGTTGAGGTCCATTTCAGCTGACATGTCCCACATCAACCATATTGTTATGCATGATGCATTTTGAGACGACAACTGGAATGCATGCTTTTAATGCTATCTCTGACCTACATTTTACTAATGAGCAACTTGATTAGGTAGAATGATTATGGTCTATTCCTGTTGACTGACATGTTTAACATGTGAAATTGTTGTGCACCTAGGTAAGGTTATTAGACTGTGGTTGCTTGGGTCATATGTTTTGTACTAAAGAATAGTGGCTATAGATATTGTAATCATTTTGTGGCACTTTAAAGTGGTCAGGTAATAAAAATTGCCATCATTAATTATCTAGCTACATTGGTTACTATTCAGGATGTGGAGATCTGTTTGTACTTTATGGACTATGGCAATAGATTGTCAAATGTCCAGTCAGAAAGGTGTTTTATCCTTTTATAACTGACATTTTATTATTCATAATGATGAAGCATTACACCTGAATCCAATTAGGATAAAGAATATTGTGAAGATATACACAATACAGAAAGAAAAAAAAAGTGCCTCTTGAATGCCCTCCTATAACTGAACTGAGAGTTATCTCCCATTGTACAATATTAGCATCTGGTTAAACTGCACTTTAAAAAGTGTCATCAATGGCAATCAATAGCTACTTAGTCATTATCCCAGTCAACTATTGTTGAATTTGAAGGGATATTGTTGCCCTTTGTCCAGCCAAACTTTATACTCTATAAAGGGGTTTAGTAACAGGTTAAAAAGAAGTAAGTCATGACTTCTGTATTGAAAAGTAATAATTAATTTACAAAAGTAAATAAGAAATATAATACACAAAAACAATTAGAAAGATTGGATTTCATTATTTTATGAAAGATATCCACATCTTTGATATTGGTCCAAGGTAAGAAACTTTTTCTTTAATAATATCTTTGCTGACAATTTCTTAATTTACTGAGAAAAGGTTCAAGGTCACATTCCATTATGATGCCAAAGTTAGAAAGTTAATTTATAAAAGTGGGTGAAGGAAATTGGTTTTCTGTGATGTTTTGTTATATGTACAAATAAGAACATTGAAACTTTATATTTCTCTATGTTTGGCAATAATGTTGTTCCATTGATATCTGCTGAATGCATCTCTTAAAGAGAAACAAATCTATATAGACAATAAAATTTACATTAGTAGAATATGATTTTCAAATAAATGAGAACTAAGATGGAGTGCAGTGTATACAATGGTAATTAATCGATCTCTGTTTTACAAGATACGACTATCATCATTACATAATAGTAATTGTAGACAGATTTATTACATAACATCTTCTATGTTAAAGAGTTAACTATTAAACTGTTGGTGACCAGTTTCAGTTAAAGTTCATCTTTCTTTTCATCTTTATTCAGACTGACTGTCCACTTAGGGTAGTTCGAGCCTAATAAAAATATCAGACAGAATTTTTTTATTTTAAGATATTTTGTAGTTCTTAGCCCATGTGTTCAAAAAATAAAATAAAAATAATATGTCACCAATCATCTTTTCCTGTAATGAGGCTTTGAAAATCAGGCTAAATTCACTACCTGTATTTTCAGCAATATTTACAAAGAATATATAGGGAACTGTTGGAACATGCTTATTGTTTAGCTTTCATATGAAATAAACATCAGACAGATTTTTTTAATTTTTTGACATTTCAGAGGTATACATTTCAGCCATAAGCTGAGGTGATGAAATCTATATGTCACCGTTTGATTAAGAGAAATATTTTATATAGTTTACGAAACAGACAATATTTATGGTAAAAGGGAGATAATTCGCGAGAAAGTTTATGTCAATCTATTATGACGTCACAATGAAAAGGCCAAATAAGGAATATTCCGGCTTGAAAATCCAGTCAATTCCGCATCCGACTTGTGTTTCGCAAATGTGCCAATCGAATGCACCGTGTATTAGTGTCAATCTACCTTAATTGGAACTCACAGACCTCTTTGAGACATTTTCATCATCAGGTGTCCATTAGCAACATATATAATTCGGCTATTTTGAGAAACCACTGAATTAGATTATATGGAAATCTTCTCCTCTGAAACTATTGGAACCATCTATGGCCACAATAGTCTTTGGTATTCTGGAAAAAAAGTTGTTTTTTTTTCAGGTTTGCAGTTTATCCAGTAATTTTGGCCACCAATGGCAAACATAACTTAACAATGGACCCTATGGGAAAACACATTCTCCTGAAATTATTAGGCCAGTTGGAATCGAACTTGGCCACACTAGTCTTTGGTTGTTTTCCTGTTAAAAAGGTGTTTTTTTCAGATTCACACTTTATCCAAGATGGCTGCCAGAGCAGAACATAGTTTAAGATTGAACCCCTTGTTAAAACACATTCAGAGATCTCCTTCTCTGAACCACTTGGCTAATTGGTTCCACACTTGGCCACAATAGTATTTTGTTGATCCTGTGAAAAAAGTTGTTTTTCAGGATATATCCAAGATGGCAGCCTCGAAGAAACTTAGTTTAAGGTTGGACCCTATGAGGAAAAAAAAAACACAATCAGAGATCTTCTAAAACTACTGAGACAGTTGCTTCCAAAGTTGACCACAATAGTCTTCAGTCAGTCCTGTGTGAAAAAGACTGTTAATCAGGATTGCACTTTATCCAACATGGTTGGTTACATTTCACTTTTCAAATTCTGAGTTGTGAAGCATAAATTCTTAAAAGAGTCATTGCTCTTAATTTTAATTTTCATATTTCACAAAAGAGATGACTGTGAGATGATAGATGATATGGTCAGCAATGGTAACATTTCAATTGTTAGATTAACATAATAGAATTTATGGGTTTACCTTGATATTTAGGTTTATCGGCAATATGTACATTTTTCTCTTTGATCTTACTGACTGATGTTGTCAGTATCTCTTTGCTGACCTGATACAAGAAAATATCAGGCAATGGCGTCACACATATGACTTCATGATTCTTATGATGTTGCGGATAAAAACTATAATGGTAGTTTTGAAGGTCTCGACAGAAAATATCACTAGTATCACAGCTCATCCTATCGGACTTGCTGCGATATGGTGATATTTTTTGTCTCAACCTTCTAAACTACCATTATTCTGTATATATCTGAAATAAAAACCATTTTTGTTACTCGAGTGATCAAAAAGGGCAACTTATAAGCAAATTAAAGAATTTGACCTTTGTTTTTTTAAAGTAAAAATATCAAAAGGGAAGCTTTCAAAGGCGTTCTCAAAAGCAGTGTTACTGAAATTGCAATCTTTAAACAGGATCTGAAGGTTTAGACGTAATTCCTCTGCAGAAAAAATCTGTATGAAAGATATATTTCTGAAGTGCAAAAGTTGACACAATCAATTTTATGGAAAGCTAAAACTAAATTTGGGACTATCAAATCTTCATTTGATTGCATCAAATTATCAGTAACTATATTGTCACTAGAACCTCTTCATGGAGATGATACTGTCAGACTGTCAATTGATTTTGTAATTTGATTGTAATAATGACGGCAGCATAGTTTTTAAAAAATGTTTAGGGATTGGAGGGTACCTTGATAACACTTATCTCGTCCTGATTATTGGGTTTTAATAGATTTATGGCGTCTCTTTGTCTTAATTTGAACACATTGTGTAAACAGATTAAAATCAGAAATCTGTGGTTGTGCAGTGACCTTAATGCATTTTCATCCATTAACAATGAAAATTTACATTAGATTTTGCACATTTCCATGACGATGCATTGGATGTTAAGTGTTCTGTGAGAGGCCCTCCAGCGATCTTTGATCTACTTGTGTTTCATATCAGGTGTTGTATATCTCATGGGGTCAGCGATGGAAAAACAGATACATCTCATGAATGTAATAATTCTCATTTTTGGATAAAAACAAAACACAATATAATCAATTATAACAGTGTTACGATCTGACTGTTGAGTTGTGTCTAGTGGATCGGTTTTCTTATCAATCGTCATGAGCTTAACCTAATAAGGTTGTCATTAGTAAACAAATTATCATAGCTGATTTTCACTCAATATGTTTTTGAGTGATTTATGGAATATCAATATATTCCTTTGCTCAGTTGTAATATTTGTCTCTTGGTAATCTGTTATCTTTGCTGTAGGTTTGTCATATTGAATTCCTTCATCCTACCAGTTTATGACTTTCTACAAGACAGTCCGTAGATGGTGGATCGTGTAGAAGTTATGCACACAAATTGACCTCAGTCTAGACAATTTGTATTTTTATCAGTTTTCTGGAAAAAGTGCTGTTATGGCTTACATTACAATGTCAGTCATTATTATGAACAAAATATCACCTAATTTGCACTAAATGTAAAATTTGCATAATTGCCAAAGAACT
Organism: Modiolus philippinarum; assembly: GCA_002080025.1. NCBI lineage: Eukaryota > Metazoa > Mollusca > Bivalvia > Mytilida > Modiolidae > Modiolus > Modiolus philippinarum. The sequence continues at coordinate 88,156 of MJUU01021156.1, read as the reverse complement.
ACATGGACTAAGAATTTGATGCTTATAGTTTTAATTTACAAGTTTTTTCTGACTTAATTGTCTAATTGAATTGATTTGTTGCGGAAGTGATCTTTGGATAGATCTTTGTAAATTCTCTGATTTGATCGCAGATCAACAAGTAAAGATGGCTGCAATGGTGGAACATTGTATTGGAGACTATGAAATATTGCTTCAAATTTCATTTTGTCAGATGGAATTGATCTATTGTATAAATGGACATGTATGAAAAAAATTAGTATGGAAAGTCGAGATTGCCACCACAGTAGAACAATAATATAGTGGTACTTGTTGTTGGTTCCTTTGGGAAATTTGTTCAAAGTTGTTCATTTCAGAAACATCTTGACAATTTAGAATAATTTGTAACATAAATAACCCTTATATAGACCTCAACAAAATATGTATGTTTGTTATCTTTCTTGTTGCAACAGCTTGACAAATTGAACATAGAACTGTTTGGTTTTGAAGTTCATGTTTGAAAAGCTTTAAGCAGTTAATTGATGACAAAGGATCTAGATGGGTAATTCAAGCTCTTCAAAACCACTTTTATTCTTGTTGCATAGTTGTAATATGTTACAAGCTCTATTTACAGCCTTTTTGTGTCACTGTTGTCATCAGAGATGACATATAGGGATTACCATTTGTCATCTTGCATTGTTGTCCTGCCTCTTTTTCTGTCATTTGTTATTCCACAACTTGTCTGATTTCAACCAAACTTTCAGAATACCTGAATGACCTAGCTGTACATGTAATACTTGAAAGTATTGTTTTACTGATTTGATCACCCAGCCCAAAATTGCTGGTTTGTAAATTTTATTTCTTCATCTTAAACTCTTTCAAAACTTTAGGTTGGAATCCAGCAAATTTTCAGGATATGGCCATGTTCCTTTGATCTAGTTGTGCACCATTTAAGAGGTTTGCCAAGCCAAAAAATCTCATTAATTTGGTTTGTTAATCAGCAGCAGCTGCCTTGAGGTTTGCAATTTTGATTCAAAACCAAAATATTATTTTAATGTTGAGGAGAATTTCCGTAAGAAAGCTTTTCTAAACTCAGCTAAGCTATTCTATCTGTGCAATGTATTAATTGTGCAGAAAAAAGAGCAAAAAATTACTTATTTTAACTATAGGGACTCTAAGTCTCATCATGTGACTCTGTGATTTCACCATGAAATTGAAATTTGAAAACTTTTCCTACCAAAATATGATGTTTTCAATTTATGACATTTCAAATTTTTGTTTGAAATGTCATGTGTGTTTGTTAAAAATGTAACTTCTGGGTACTATTTATGTACCCGATGTTTCAAAATTGAATGAGACTAACAGACCCTATCGCATGTAATTTAAGATCAGTTGACTGCTTTATTTGGAAAAGAAATCAAAGTGATTCTAGATCAAAAAGCCTACATCCTTATTTTTGTCATAAATGTAAATATGAGACTTAATTGTACAGCAAAAATAGTAATACAAACAATTAAAATATCATAGGCATGTCTTAAACTGATGACTTCTTTTTCTATTGATGGTAAAGGTTCCACTCGTACACGATTTCTGTAATCAATGGTGAAATTTCAAGAGAATTTTCTGCTTAATTTCTTGTATAAATTATAGTGTTATATGTGATTATTGTAAATTGAATTTCAATCAAACTTGTGAAGGGGAAATCAATAAAACTTCTCAAAGATGTTCTTTGATCAGCAAAACTCTTGAAAGCTATACCAGGAAACATCAAATTAGGTGTAGGTTGTAGTGAATATCCCTGCAGTATGTGCAAATATGGAGATGTTTGTTTGAACTTATGAAGTAACAAATGAATCAGTCCTTGAATAGTTGAAGAGTAAAATTTTTTTTTCTAGTTTAATATTGAATGGAAATTTGTTAAGATTAGAGATTTGAAAGTCATTGAAAACGGTAATTTTGATAAAGGGCAAATGGTCATTAAGAAATAAAGGTAAAAGGTAAAGGTAAGTTTTATTTAACGTCAGTGAACACAACTTAACAATTAACATAAGCTCTATACGAGCTTTTTAACTGACAGCGAGATTTTTCGACCTGTTGGTACTGATGCTGTTCTCTCTGTTTTGTGAGGGAGGAAAGCCCAATATTCTATTGTGAAAAATCGGTGAAACCCTCGAGCTACAGAAGGTACCTGGAACCAATGATACGTGTGAGGATCAAACCCTCACAGTGGTGTCAGGCCTTGTGATCTAAAGTCCAGTGCTTTAACCTCGGCCACCCTTCTCCTGAAATAGGAATACAGCAACCAAAATTGTCCTTTTAATTGATATCAGTGTGAAATTGGTTGAAATTCCAAAATTAAATTCTCATGAAATACAATCAAGTTCAAAGACTGTGCTTATAAACTATAAGCATAACAATTGTATAATAGTCACAGGGGCTGACTAAATAGGCTTACTTATACTAGCTCAATTAATGGTAAATTTGACATATAATTTACATACTATATATTATCATGGGCTAAAGAGTTAACATAGTGAGTTAGGCTGCAAGTAGATATCTATTATACGGGAAGGTGAAGCCGCACCGCATAATAGATTTCTACTTGTAGCCTAACTCACAATGTTAGCTCTTTAGCCGATGATAATTTGTTTGTCTTCTGTGTACAGTTTCCACAAGTATTTTGTTCTATCAAAGATTATATCACAATATAATGTGTCACAGGTATAAAATAATTTCGGTATTTGTAAGTGTGCTAAAAATAGACATTTATTGATTTTATGTAAAGATTGATTCAACACTACAGGGTGCTACACAAATGCTTACCAGAAATACAACCAACAAGAATCCGTGCACTTTTTTGTCCCAAAAAATGATGAATAATGATCCCCCAGCACGACTTGCGTGTTAAATAAAAATCGGCAAACACGTTGCACGAAAATAACCCTGTGCAAGCCTCACATAATCCACGTGGTTGTGTTGTTTTACTCGTCAACAAAGCAGTACAATAACTTTTCGCGCGGAAACACTGTAGTTTGTAAGAATTGTATGAACCAATCACCGTTTACAAAAACCTCTACACAGAAAACAAAAAGCGTTGTAAAGCATGGCATAATTTTTAAGTTGTTGTTTAATTGCTTTTATTTTAGTGTACCAAAAGAGAGGAAAAAACTAAACAACAAAAACTAAATAAAAAAAATACATGCAAAATACAGTAAATAAAAGTATGTTTAATTGACAGGTATAATGTTTAACAATCAGAATTTTAATTGCATATTTTCCCCATTTGATCTTTATTATTCATTACATTATAGTTACCTAATATTTAAAAATCATTAGTTACATTGTGGCTGGAGATTTATTGCTTATTTTAAAGATTAATTTTTAAAAGTGGCATTCTATTGACTATCTATTAAACCAAAAATAAAACATCAAATGGCATATAAAACAAAGAAAGAATTGCAAATACAACTGTGATTTCAATATGCTTTTATCAACAAATGATAGCAGTTTTATGTTTTTTGAGAATCTTTGTATATTGAGTATTGATCAGTGATATGGAATTAGAAATGATGTTTTCATGTTAAAAGTTGTCCTTGTCTTAAATTATCAAATAGCATTCTAAAATAGGAGATATTGTTTTAAATGAGTATATAGGACATGGAAATGTAATAAGTATAGAGACAAATATTTATGCCCGGTTGGGTATGATAAATATTGAATAATTTTGTTATGTAATGTCTTTTTTATTGTTCCATTGTAAAATAAATTGAAGTTGATATTATACACATGCACTGGTATACAGTTACCAATCCCAAACATACAAAGCTGAAGTGAATTCAGGTTTGAACTATCAGCTAATTAGGGCCCCGTATCGAGATGCGGGTGCCCTATAGTTTTCACTTTGTCTGTCTGTCTGTCTGTCCGTCTGTCTTTCCATCTATCCATCTGTCAGTCTGTCCATCAATAATTTTTTTCTGTCAAAGATTTCTTGGCTTCTACTGGAGGGAGTGATTTGAAATTTGGCCTGAAGCTTGGAAATGATGAGTTGTATTGTGTAAGTAATTTTCAAGCTTGTCTGACATCCACTTCCGGTTTGCCAATACTTTGATTTTTCACTATAAATGAAATTTTCCATCAAAGATTTTGGCTTCTACTGAAGGGAATGATTTGAAATTTGGTTTGAAGCCTGGAATAATAGGATCTTGCATAAGGTCAGATTAAAGATCGGGCTATCTTTCACAAGTGTAAGAAATTTCGTCTTTTCTCGAGTGGAGCGTAGCATAACGAGAGTAAAAGAAGTAGAATTTCTTACACGAGTGAAAGATATCCCGATCTTTCATTTTGACCGAATGCAAGTTCCTATTTCTTCCGTAAAACACGGATAGAAATGTCTAGATACTTATACCCTGTGAACAATGTTGTCGCCATTTGAGTGTTCCTAACATTATGACGTCAGGTGTTTTATGACGTTTAGTCATGGTTACGATTGTTGTATCACAAAAATCAACACGTCTGGTTGGTCATTTACCGGTGTGAGATGAGGTCACGTGCATCGATCTCACATGGGTCATCTCCCACTGTAAACCACCATTTACGGAAGAAATGATGAGTTGTATCGTATAAGCAATTTTCAAGTTTGGCGGACATCCACTTCCTGTTTGCTGAAACTTTGATTTTTTTTTACAATAAACTAAATTTTCCGCCAAAGATTTCTCTGCTTCTACTGGAGGGAGTGATTTGAAATTTGGTCCGAAGCTTGGAAATGATGAGTTGTATTGTGGAAGCAATTTTCAAGTTTGTCGGACATCCACTTCATGTTTGTCAATACTTTGATTTTTTACTATAAACAAATTTCCTATCAAAGATTTCTTTGTTGCTACTTGAGGGAATTATTTGAAATTTGGGTAAAAGCTTGGAAATGATGAGTTGTATTGTGTTAGTAATTTCAAGTTTGTCAGGTGTCCACTTTTGTTTGCCGAAACTTTGAATTTTTTCTAAAACCAAATTTCCATCAGATTTCTTGGCTTCTACTGGGGGGAATGATTTGAAATTTGATCTTAAGCTTGGAAATGGTGAGTTGTACTGTGTAAGCGGTTTTCAAATTGTCAAACGTCCACTTTCTTTTTTCCGATACTTTGACATTTCACTGTAAACCAAATTTTTGTCATAAGATTTTTAGCTCACCTGGCCTAAAAGGCCATTTGAGCTATTGCCATCACTATGCGTCTGTCGTCAGTCTGTCTGTCTGTCTGTCTGTCAACAGTTTCAAAAATCTTCTCCTCTGAAACCACTGGGCCAAATGTAATCAAACTTGGCCTGAATCATCACCAGGGTATGGCTTCTCAAATTGATGTTCAGTTTGTCCCTCTGTCAAACAACATGGCTGCCTTTGCTAAAAATAGAACATAGGGGTAAATTGCAGTTTTTGGCTAATAACTCGAAAACCGTTACAGATATAAAAAATCTGACATGAAGTAAAAGTGATCAGCATAGCAAGATCTACCTGCCCTGCAATTTTGAAGAAAATCCAAAACCCTTGTAGGAGTTATTGCCCTTTTTCCGTAAAATTTTCAAAATTTGTGCATTTTTTATTTTTTATTTCAAAAAGTGTAACAGATAGAGGTCAAGTGTATATTGCAAAAAGGTTCAGCATATGAAGATCTACCCACCTTGAAATTTTGAAGAAAATCCAAAAAACCCTTGTAGGAGTTATTGCCCTTTTTTCATGGATTTTTTTTAATTTTCGTATTTTTATATGACCGCAAAAAATTTGAGGTCATATAATGGTATGGCGCTGTCTTTGTCGTCGTCGTCGTCGTCGTCAGCGTCGTCGTCTGTACACACTTTTGTTTTTGATCAATAACTTAAGTTCCAGATGATCAATCCTTATGAAATTTTATCACAATGTTCCTTAGCACAAAAGAAAGACTTCGATTGGTTTTGGATTTTGTGGCCCCTCCCCTTGATAAAAAAGGGGCCAAAAAGGGCAAAATTGGGTGTATTCACATAATTGGCTGTAGAATTTTTATTATTCATCAGATTTTGATTAGAGATAAATGGGGCCCAAAAGGGGCAAATCACAAAAAATTTATTTTTTATTTCTAGTCCGATTTTGATGCAATTTTCTTAATGGATTCCTTATGAAAAATTAATATGGCGCTAAACTATTAGATATTTGATAACGTGTTTCCTTCCGGAGCTATGAGGGGCCAAACAGGTCCAAAATTGCAAATATGCAGATTACATAAAAAGTTTTTATTTTCATCGGATTTCGATGGAATTTTTTTTCTTCTTTACATTCCTCCTGTCTGAAGCTTTACGTAGTATCTCAACAGATTTTGCGTATCTCTTACCATTTTCGAGCTGTAAGGGTTCAAAGGGGTCAAAATTGCAATTTTCGCAAATATGTAAAATCTATATTTCTCATCGGAGTTTTTTCGTTTTTTTTTTCTCCTAGTTTATGTCCAGCTAATTACTGTTTCAGTCTCCTTATTGTGTCCATCTAGTTACTGTGTCAAGCTCTTTACTGTGTCCACATTCATTTTCTATTGCACTTGTTCCAATTTCAGTGGTCAACATGCTGCGGTCGTATCATGCTGCGCTCCGCGTAGCCCTTTATTCATCTTTTATTTCCAAAACTATAGAAGATGAAGGTTAAGTGTAAATTGATAAAATGTTTGCCATGCTGTGTGGATTTGAAAACTGGTGTTGAAAATTGTTTGTTGACCGCCATTTTCAAAATGGCCGCCAAAAAAGGTGGGAAAATTCAACATTGTCCGATTTCAATGAAATTTGGTTTCCAAATAGATATTGATGTTGCGACTTCAAAACCAGTATTGAAAAATGTTCGTTGACGGCAATTTTCTAAATGGCCGCCAAAAGAGGTGGGAAATATCAGCATTGTCCGATTTCAATGACATTTGGTTTCCAAATTGGTCTTGATGTTGTAACTTCAAAACTGATGTTAAAAATTGTTTGTTGAACGCCATTTTTAAAATGGCTGCCAAAAAAGGCGGGAAAATTCAACATTGTCCGATTTCAATGAAATTTGATTTCCAAGTAGATATTGATGTTGCGACTTCAAAACCGATATTGAAAATTGTTTGTTGACTGCCATTTACAAAATGACATCTCGACTTCAAAACTGGTGTCGAAAGTGGTCCTTAGCAAGAACGTTTTTTGTCAAAAAAGCCCAACAAAGAAATATAGTAAAAAATGATCAGACTTTAAAAACAGTTCAAGATATTGGAGGTGTTTGAGCTACGAAAGTTTGAGAAACTGAAGATCAACTGTATAACTAATGTTACCTTGATTGTGGCAACTGAAAGCCAGGTGAGCAATACAGGCTCCTGGGAGCCTCTGGTTTTACTTGTATCAGCTTGAATGATTTGATATTAAGTCTGAAGAAATGATATGCTTTGGTAAAACTTCAAGAAATCACTGTATCCTGCAAATTACTGTACATCAACACATTTGTGTGTCAAACAGAATTTGAATCAACACTTGCCTCAGTTTCACTTTTGCCCCGAGTTTCAGGATCGAAGTTGCGGGGCCCTTCCGACAAAGCTAGTTTCGACATGCTCTAGTTTTATTTCAGTCCTATTGGTCTGCTTGACTTCAGGTTTGGATGCTTATCAAATAATTTTATTTTGGTTCTTATTTGTCTTATCATCTGTAAGTCTGACCAAACAGTTCTTATTTTAGACATGCTTTCAGATGTTCATGTAATATTTTTGGTCATCCACCCTACCTTCAATTTTCACTGAAACAGACATTTATCCCCCCTTACTTGATGGTGCTTAACTGTTGCTGTAAATAAATGTACCTATAAATGGCCATGAAGGTATATGAAGAACTTCATTAATTTTGCCAAAAGTTTTCTCAAGGATATTTGATCAAACAATGACAAGTAAAATTGGGGGTCACTGTGACAAAACTTTAATGGATAAAGAAGTTTTACAAAGACATAAACCTTAGCATCTCAGTGATATGCACCAGAATATATCAAAGGACAAGATGCGATAAGGAGCTAATTTGGCCCTAAATTTCGTTGATTTTTCAAGTTGCACCTGAATATTTTCTTTAATGTTCTTTTGAAAGTTCAGATCCAACTAAAGAAAAAAAATACAAAATATAGAACCCATGACATCACAGTAGGTACAGTTCTGACATCATGTTGAAGCTACTTTTGAACGTTTTCATAGAAATACAAGTAATTTGGCACAACAGCAGTATAATACGGAAAGAACAAGGGAAGCGATGACTACAAAAATCAAAGTCCAAAGACATGGCAAAAACTGTAACAGATAAAGGACAAGGACGTGAGACAGCTACAATGCACGGAGATAAAAAGATAACATTAAGAACTAAGGCACTCATAGTGTGAACTCCAATGAAAACCGGGAGTGACATCAGGTGCTCTGGAAGGGTAAACATGTCCTGCCCCGCTAGCGACACCTGTCACACTATCAGTGAGGTATATAGTGTTTTGAAAGGTCTGTTTGGTAGCGGATAGGTTAATGTCATTTTCTAACCCTTAGACAAAAAACCAATGAAATCCATGGCACATGTTACCTCTCTAACCCTCAAATAGTGCCATGATGAAATTTTGAAAAGCTTTTCGTAAATCTCTAGTAATGAAACAATCACAAGGACAAATTGGTAGCACAAACATCACTGACGAAGACAAAACATATTTTCGAAAGGTTTTCCTAATTAGAAATATAGAGCACATTCAAGAACCAATCAGATAATTTACCAGCTTGTCAGTACAGATGCCATGGACCTCCCATATAAAATTTTTTTGTGGTTCTTGCATGCGCTCTATGTTTCCTCTTCAGAAAAAGTAGTCAAAATTGGTCAATTTTGTAATTTTTCAACAAAATGTGCAAGTTGTCCCATTTTCTACACTGAAAAATTCTGTAATCGTACATCAATAATTGAGTTCTCTTCCTGTTAACTGTTAACCTATATCCATAGAACATTTCAACAAAAAATATTGTGAATTTAAGCAATCTTATTTTCTGAGGCCAAATAAGGCCCCTAACGCACCTACTCCTTATTAAATTTATATGAAAATGCTTACTCATACAAATCAGTGCAGTTGGCACAAAAAAAAGAAGAAAAATAAACATTAAGAGCTTGAAAAAGTTGAATTTTAAGGTTGGTCAGCGATTTGTATACACAAGAAAAATAAACATGAAATACATGCAATTCACAATATATCAATTAGATATCCCAGAGCCAGTTCCAGGGTTTATCTTATTTATTACTTGATTAATAGAAAAGAAAACTTATGCCTCACATTTAAGAACGACACACCCAAATGGACCAACACCGTATGTGGTAAAAACCAGTTGGAGAAAATCTCTTCTTGTGGAGTATACTAACATGTAAATGCAGGGTTCAAGATATAGCAATATCATTATATATTTTTACATAAATATTAACAAATGAAAATTTTCTTTGGAGGCTAATGGTAATATCAACTGTACTAAAGTCTTCCAAAACTGTATAAAGTTTGCATTATTTTTTTGAGTTACCTCCCATGGTTTGATATTGTCACTCAATGTTCTGTTTTAATTTTTTCAGGTAAGAACTGAAAAAATGATAAGTACACAAGAAATGGACAGGTAGGTCAGATTGGTTATTGACCCATAAAGCCCTTATATAGTTTATACTGGATCCCAACTTGTCTAAATATGACTTGACATACATAACAGTGTTGGATTGCAGGGAGTAACAGAAGCCTTTTAATAATCATGCAGTCTGGGCTTCCAATTCGTATGTGCATCCATCTACCCATAACATGTGTCCGGCTGTAATAGTTTTGTCTTTAGAGGTAATGGTTGGTGATCCTTGATCTGGAACTTCTATCAAATGGGCACATGGCTGTTTAGTGCTGAGTTCACAGAAATGGATAAAATCTCCCTGATTTTTGGTAAATAACCTTTGGTATTGAATTTGTTGAGATCCTGACACGCTTCAGAAGGGAGCGTAAATGGTAGGAATGTCAACATCTTGGACCCACTGCAAACTCTTCAATAACATGGCGGCCAAATTGGAACGGAAACAGATAGTCACTTTAACATACGGGCAACCGGGCTGCGCAGTCACGTGTGCACAGTTATTATTTTGTAAACTCATCAATATTTTATGCAATTATAGTTTTTAATAATAAACCTTTTTATTTCCATCTTATTTTATAGTTTCACTTTGGTGCACATTTAGAACAAATATTTACCAAACAAACTAATTTTTTTCAGACAACATCACATGAGGTTGTCTAGACAACGTAAATAAAAGATGGTGACAGGTTGCCACTACATCCGTAGCATTGTAGGCTGTTTATCCATCAAACATGTTCATACATTATTAAGATTTTTTATTAAAAGCCATGACCTTTACTCAAATTCTTAAGTGAAAGTACCAAAAAAGATTATGATGTCTTACCCTGGCTTTGAGCATTGCACTCCCCTTTTCTTAATTTGAATCTACGATGACCGAACACTTTCACAAATAAGGTGGCATCATTCTTAACAATATCACAATGCCCAAATAATTGAGAGAATTGTATTCGTCAAATGAAATAAACAAACGTCTGCTACACTGGAAATATACAAGGACCGAAAACTACATAAATCAAAGAACTTGATGTACTGTTTCATTCGGAGGTAGCATGAACTGATAAAATAAGTGGTAAACTAATTTATTTCATTCAATTTGAAAATTAACAGAGCTAGTATAAATGTAATTGATTTTTAATGGTAGAGCATGCTTACCAAGGGGATGCATATAAAAAATTTAAGGGGCGGAATTTTGGGAATAAAAGCAGTATTATAAGATATTAAATAAGAGGCTTACATGGTGCTATCCAGCACAACTAAATATGAACGTAGGTGGAGGCTGTTATGGAGGATGAGAGGGGGACTTTCTAATACCGAACTTGTTCAGGACAAGAATAAAGGAATTCCTACAAATACGGTATCTTAGAGTGGTACTTTCTGAAATTACAGTACATGTAGTTCTGTTTTAAAATAAATGAATAAATAGTAATGATGCTAATAATGATAGTAAAAACAAAAGAAGAAAGAAAAAAGTTCATATATTTAACAGCATTGAACAGAACTTGATATTGTAATGTTAACATTTGAAATGGACAAACATACGGGGGCGAGTAAGGGCCACTTTAAATGGAAGGTCTTGATGGGGGGTCCCTGTCCCGAAATCCCGCTAATTTTTCAACACTTTCACGTTTCCCAAGTGGTAAAACATCTTACAAAGAGTCTTAAAGATGCCGCCTTTTCCCATATCTCAGGCTAAATTTTAAGTGGTTCCTGCTTCATGCTCGACATCATTTCCTGTTTTTACATGCTCTTTTTTCCACAATCCCATTTCCCGCTTATGCAAAAAGGCAAATCCAGCTTCCCGCTCAATATTCCCCATCGAGACCCACTTTATCTAGGCTTTTTTCAAGTGCACCTGGCTCATATTAGTTATGAAATGAAATCCTGAAATTTGATATTTTCAGGGTGGTTCAATTCCATTTTATAAATGGCCTTCTCCTCTACTTTGAGTTTTCAGTCTATCTTAGCATACAAGTTATAGATGTCAATATTTTATATCAACAGCTTTGTTAAGAAGTTAATATTGCAGAAAAGATGCTATTAAATCTAGTAGTACTAATGATATTCTGGCTACTTAACTGAGTGTGGCTGAATTCAGTGAGGAAAATGATGGATAAAGATGAATCATCAGGTCATAAAAAGACAACTAATTATTGGGTATTGTGGACAGTGGTCAGTTGTATTGGACACATCTGTCCTTCATTGTATTGATGTACTCATCCCGTCATATAATTATACACAAATTAGAGTAAATATTAGGCCATAAATTTTCAGAAATTGTTGTTAATTTTTTTACATATTTGCTCTGCATTTAATTTCAAATGAACTTCATTGTTCGTGACAAAATACAAACAATTGTCATTTAGGTAAGAAATAACAGTATATTTCGTAAATATCAATATTTAAATAGAATATAAATATGGAGCAAATAATAATAAGATTTAATCTTACAACTTTATTAATATCAATCTTCAAAACAAAAGTGCATATCTTTTCCTTTTTTAGCTCACCTGGCCAAAGGTAATATGTGAGCTTTTGCCATCACTCGGCGTCAGTTGTCTGTCCGTTAACTTTTATTCAAAGATCATTTCTCCTCTGAAACTACTTGGCCAATATTAAATAAACTCTGCCTGAATCATCACCAGGGTATGCACTTTCAAGTTTGTGATTTGTATGTCCGTAGACCAAACAACATGGCTGCTGTTACTAAAAATAGACCATAGGGGCAAATTGCCTTTTTTGCGAATTATCTGACTGAGTAAAAATGATCATCATTATTAGATCTACCTGCCCTGCAATTTGGAGGATATCAGATAACCGGTCTATGAGTTATTGCCCCTATTCTGTAAAATTTTCATTTTTTTGTTACTTTTAGTCTTATATATTGAACATGGAAGGATATAGAAGTGAAGTTCTTATTACAAAAAAGGTCAGCATAGTAAGATCTCCATGTCCTACAATTTTGAAGAAAATCTGACAACCCACATAGGAGTTATTGGCCCTTTTTCTTTGAATTTTCACGATTTTTATATGTTTTTAGTTTTATTTCAAAAACTGTTTGAGATAGAGGTTAAATGTAAATTGCAAAAGTGTTAAGCTTTTCAAGGACTACAATTTCTACATTTGTCCAGCAGGTTTGCATTTCAACCAAAATGGCCACCAGCAGGGAACATAGTTTAACATAAGACCTTATGGGAAAGGTCTTCAAAGATCTTCTCCTCTGAAACCACTGAGCCAGTGGGAACCAAACTTCGCCATAAAAGTCTTCAGGTGGTCCCCTTTAAAGTTTGTCATTTTAATGGTTATACCTCATTCAAGAGGGCTGCCAGCAGGGAACATAGTTTAACATAGGGACCCTATGGGAAATGCATTCAAAGATCTCCGCTGAAACTACCCAACCAATTGCAACCAAACTTGGTCACAATAGTCCTTGGATGGTCCCCTTTAAAGTTTGTGATTTTTATGTTCGCACCTCATCTAAGATGGCCCCAGTGGGGGACATAATTTAACATAGGGACCCTATGGGAAATACATTGAAAGGTCTTTTCCTCTGAAACCACTCGGCCAATAGGAATTTCGCTACAATAGTCTTCAGGTGGTCCCCTTGAAAGTTTGTGATTTTAATGGTTATACCTCATTCAAGAGGGCCACCAGCAGGGAACATAGTTTAACATAGGGACCCTATGGGAAATGCATTCAAAGATCTCTGCTGAAACTACCCAACCAATTGCAACCAAACTTAGTCACAATAGTCCTTGGATGGTCCCCTTTAAAGTTTGTGATTTTTATGTTCACACCTCATCCAAGATGGCCACCAGCAGGGAACATAGTTTAACATAGGGACCCTATAGGAAATGCATTTAAAGATCTTCTCCTCTGAAACTACCAAGCCAAATGGAACCAAACATGGTTACAATAATCCTTTGGTGGTCCCCTTTAAAGTTTGTGATTTTTACGTTTGCAGCTCATCCAAGATGGCTGCCAGCGTAGAACATAGTTTAACATAGGGACCCTATGGGAAATGCAGTCAAATGTCTTCTCCTCTGAACCAACTGAGCCAATTGGAACCATACTTAGTTACAATTGTCTTTGGGTGGTCCCCTTCAAAGTTTGTAATTTTTATGTTTGTACCTCATCCAAGATTGAAACTGTAACATCTGGTGAACTGATTTATAGTATAAATGGGTGGTCTATTGGTGACAATGAATAAAACCAGTCACCAGGTGAGCGATACAGGCTCGTGTGAGCCTCTAGTTCAGCATATCACTGCTGCCACTCCGGAAGGATAGGTTCCTCTCAAAATGGGCGATTTATATTACGTCACAGTGTGAAATATGTGAGGATGTATACCATGTCACAGCAAAAAGGGCTTGATAAATCCATCATGGTGTGGCAATATGGTGATAATCTGATGTAGGAAGAGCTTTGCACCTCTGTTTCAGAGATTGGATTAACATTTGTAAAATGAGTGCAAAAAGGTCAGCTACAAGTTGTGTGGTATAGTTATCATACATCATGATGTACTTTCATCTTAAAGCTTCTAGTTGTGCTAATGTGCTGTCCTCATGCAGCTTCAAGCTATGCTAATGTACTTCATGCAGCTAGAATAGGAAGTTGTGCCAAAACATTTTCATCAACTTCAAGTTGTGTTAATGTATTGTCATCATACAACTTCAAGTTTTGCCAAAGTACTGTCATTATACAGCTTCAAGTTGTGCTAATGTAATGTCACTATACAGCTTCAAGTTGTGCTAATGTATTGTCATCATACAACTTCAAGTTTAAAGTACTGTCATTATACAGCTTCATGTTGTGCTAATGTATTGTCATCATACAACCTCAAGTTACGCAGCTTCAATTTGTGTTAAAGTACTATCATTGTACAGTTTCAAGTTGTGATAATATAATATCAGCATACAGTTTTCAGTTTTTGTCTCGCCCACGATGAGCGCTGAAAGCGAGACATACGCGTACAAAGTATGACGGCGGCGGCAGGCGTAAACTTTCATGTTAAGTTTTTGTGATTAGGTCATTTTCTCAGTAAATATAAATGGTTGGTCAATGATATTTGGTACACAGGTTGGTCTTGAGTAGTACATGACAGTCTGCTATATGGTTTTTGTCTGTGACCTCAATTTCACGGTCCAATGAACATGTTAAGTTTTTGTGCTTAGTTTAGTTTCTCAGTAACTATAAGTGGTAGGTCAATGATATTTGGTATGTAGGTTGTTCTTAGGTAGTACATGACAGTCTGTCATATGGCTTTTGTCCTTGACCTCAATTTCACAGTCTAGTGAGCAGGATCAGGTTTTGTGATTAGGTCATTTTCTCAGTAACTATAAGTGATAGGTCAACGATATATGGTATGGAGGTTGTTCTTAGGTAGTACATGATAGTCTGTTGTCATATGGCTTTTGTCCTTGACCTCAATTTCACTGCCTAGTGAGCATGTTAAGTTTTTGTGTTAAGGTCATTTTCTCAGTAACTGTAAGTGGTAGGTCAATGATATTTGGTATATAGGTTGGTCTTGAGTAGTACATGATAATCTGCTGTATGGTTTTTGTCTGTGACCCTCAGTTTCACGGTCCAATGAACTTGTTAAGTTTTTCTGCTTTGTTTAGTTTCTCAGTAACTACAAGTGGTAGGTCAAGGATATTTGGTATGTAGGTTGGTCTTAGATAGTACATAACAGTATGTCAAATGGCTTTTGTCCTTGTCCTCAATTTAACGGTCTAGTGAGCAAGTTTTTGTGATTAGGTCATTTTCTCAGTAACTATAAGTGGTAGGTCAATGATATTTGGTATATAGGTTGGTCTTGGGTAGTACATGACAGTCTGCTATATGGCTTTTGTCTGTGACCTCAATTTCATGGTCCAGTGATCATGTTAAGTTTCCCAGTATCTATTAATGTAAGGTCAATAATGTTTGTCTTTAATGGAACATGACAACCTGCTGTTTGGCTTTAGCCCTAGACCTCATTTTCACGGTCTAATGAACATGTTTGGTTTTTCAGTATCTATCAGTGGTCACTGATATTTTCGTTTTTGAAGATTCATGACATTCTGCTCTATTCCTTTTGTCACTTACCCTAATTTTACAGTCTAGAAAATATGTTTAGTTTTCTGATTTAGTCAGTTTGAGAATTCACATCAATTTTGCGACCATGAAGGGATGGGCGAGACATCAATTTGGGTCCACACTTGTGCTAATGTACATTGTCATCATACAGCTTCAAGTTGTGCTAATACATTGCTATCATAAAGTTCCCAGTTGTCCCTGTATTGCCCTCTTAAGTTTCAAGCTATCATTGCATAAGCATAGCACTCCTATTAGTTGTGCTTATATTGCATTTCTGTGTAAGATGGACAACACTGGACTGTTGTGTTCGTCAAAGTGTTTGATAGGAAATTTTATGAAGGCTTTGGATTTAAAATGTTATGTAACTGGTGCTGTGACCCATCACAAATCCCAATATATACAATAGCCTAAAATTCTTTGAAAGTTATGACAGTTAGCTGTTATCATGGCAGAGCAATTGGTTCTTGAAGGTTATTGTAAATGGATTATTGAAATGAGTGCCTCATATTTGGGATTTGATATGATTACCCCTGCGAAATTTGACCATGGAAGACCATGGTTGACCATGAACAACCATGGATAAAGCAGGAACAAGCATGGTTGACCATGGTTAAAGTATGGTTAACCATGGTTTAACCATGGTTATCCATGCTTCTGACCATGGTATCTGACCATGGTATACCATAGTTAACCATGCTTATAATATCAACCGTGTTTCCAAAACAATGACCATGGTTGAATCTGACTTATCCATGGTCAAGTCTGCAATGACCATGGATAACTATAGTTTGACCTTAGGTGATTTTATGCACATGTAAGCCTGCAATCTTTGACCATGCTTACATTCATAATCACACAGGCATACTAGTAATAGATTAACATAATTATCAATAAAATGAATTGCTTTTCATAATTTATATATGACTTTTCACAATGCTCTGTAGTGCTTTCACTTTGTTTATCCATATTCAATCATTCAAGTTTAAAGCCGTTTCTAATTCTGCAAAAGGTTCACCATAATTTACGTCATGTCATGTATTATGATTGTTATATTGTAATTTTATTCAAACAATTCTGCAGTTTTTTTGAAATCATATTTTCACTTCCATCAAATTTATGGCCATTCCAAAAATCAACCTAGGCAGATCTGTAGCCGCATGTAGAAACAACAAGTTTTAGATTATCTCCCTTTGTTTTAAGAGTTTAAGTGTAATTTATTGAAAAAAATTAAGATCTTTTATGAAATCCTATAATTTGATAATTCAAAATAATTTAACTTATGTGACATTAATCATCAAAAGTAATGAAAAAATACAAATTGTGAGAATTTAGAAAAATTTAAAAATCAATGTACATCTTATCAACAGTTTTTATTATTAACTTATTGTTACATTTATTCATATGCAGCATTTTTAACTATTTTCTTGAAAATTTTAACGTCAGGTGGAACAGTTAACTGTTTACCGATTTCCGGCCGACTGTTTCATGCGCAAAATAATTGCGATGTCATTCAACTTCTAGTTGTGTACCTTTTTTAAAGGCAAGATCTTTTTTATTTGTTTATATAAGTTAATAAAACAGTTATTTCATGCCCCGTTTCAGGAAAAAGCATAACTATTGTCCCTCGATGATGGAAATGACTTGCAAACTGTTGCCTTTATATTTAAAACTTGGTGATAATTTCTCGAATGCTAAAAGTGAAGAGGAACTCTACGGCTAATGAAGGTGAACAGAGCCAAGTTTAAAAGACATAATAACATAACATCAACAAACAAATGAACAAATTCAAAACCATTGTATACAGCTCTTTTAATAAGCATGGTCAACCACTGCCACTGACTATGGTTAACCATGGTCATGACCATGGTTGACCATGGTTAACCATGGTTTGATAAAATCTATGGTCAACCATGGTGTCCCATTTAACGAAAATTGTTAAAGCCATGGTTAAGTTAAGTAAACAAAAACTAATTATTAGAAGGAGCTCAGTCATTATAAGTGTATTAAAAGATATCATAAGTTATATGATATGAAATGTTTCTATAATATACATATATATCTTTTGTACTGTTTTAGTCTTTATCTTTAAAACAAAGATCTTTAAAGAATGACTGTCGCGCTCCGCAAAAGTGACTAAAGCTTTCAAAATCCTAGAATAAGCCCTGGTTAACCATGGTCAACCATGGCTCTATGACCATGGTTGACCATTGTTGTCCATGGTCAACCATGGTCACATTTCACAGTGGATCTTTGTCAATGTTGAGATAAATACAACATATCTGGATTCAGTAAACAATAGAAGTTATTGCTTCAAAATTTGAGTTTGGTGGTTTTATCAACTCTCGGTAAATTCTAGTGAAAATTACTTTCCCTCAGTTTGAACTTTAGGTGAGAACTTAAAATGCAATTTGAATACACATATATGAAAATGTGTCTTGTGCTGTTTGTCCCTTCATAAATATTTGTTCCAAAAGGATAAAGTATTATAGAATATTACGGAACAACTATTATAGTATCTATTCCTAACGGAATAAATGTTGTATAACAATAGTTCCAAAAGGAAGAAATATTATGCCAATATCATAATATTTGTTCCTTTTATGAGGAACAAATATACATTGACAAATGTATGGTTTCAGTGGCAATATCAACATGTCCATACTTACTGATTGGTTCTGGTAGTAGTTTGATAAGGAAAAACTTAATTAAATGAAAGGATTAATTTGTCATCATATAAAAAGTGGCTTGAGACATTCACATTTCTCATCTTAAACTGAAGTCATTTAGAATTAATCTACAGATATCTTATTGTTACCCTGTGGAGATATTAACCGGTCAATAATAGCTATATTGTACTGGACATCTGTCCACCATTGGTCATCATTTATGTATTATATTTATCAAGTTTATAATTGATTCATTAAATTTCATGTGCAATATAATGACAACTGACAATTGTATAATGTTTTTGATTTTTGGAAAAAAAAAAACTTGCTTCAGCTACCATCATGGCCAAGGATTGATAAGGAATCACAAAAAAGCAGCCTTGCTATACTTATTGAGCATAAGAAATACTACAATTTGCTGTCTCTTAAGGAGGCTCATTCCTGATGTTGTTTATATCAGGGATTTCTTGAAACCTATTTAATTTACAAAGCATTGTACGCTAAATGAAATGGTAAAGAGAAATATATAGGTCCGTGTGCTTTTTACCGAGATAATAGTCATTAAAAAATTTTGCAGGAAATGGATTTCTCTGGATTTTCCCTTAATTTAACATTAGGATTATTTTTTGTCTAAAAGCTAAGAAGTTATATCAAGAATTTTATGAAAACTTGTCAGATTCTTAATTTGACCCATAGAACATATTCATGAAATAAAAAGTGGGGGTCTGTGTGCAAAATTCTTTAAGCCATTGAAGTGGACAAAACCAGAGGAGTTCCGAAATTTGACACAAATTAAAAAATGTGACGAGTGAGCCTTCTTAAACTTCTTCCAAGTATAACACAGGCTGTCTTAAATTTTGTGTAGGTCTTGATTTTTTGTTAAAAAGTGAAAATAAAATTATTATTATGCTCCCGCCGTAGGCGACGGGGGCATTAAGTTTAACTAATTTTCCCATTATAGCCATTTATTGAAATTTTTCCACAAGGATTTCTCAGCTTGTATATGTAGTAATGATTTCATATTTGGTCTGAAGCTTTTTTCAAGTCGGTGACTCATCTACTTCCTGCTTGCCGATAGATATCTGGCGGATCCGTGTCTCATGGACACATTTTCTTTTATTAAATTTGGTTATAAGCTTTTAAAGTTAATTGGCCATATTGGCTCTGTTCATAAAGAATATCAAAAAGATCAATGTAGAATTTTCTATAATATTCTAAATCCCTTCTACATGTAAATATTTAAAAAAAGAGACATAGAAAAATCAACATGGTAAAAGTACTTTCAAATGGAGGTTATTTCTTGATGCAACAAAATATTTACAAAATGCTTTCATTAAAAGTATTTGTAAAAATGTTGCTAGTTTTCTCATTTCTCTTCATTAAGCTGTTTCTTCTAAGCCGAGAAAATAACACTTGATGATTCATCTGTTGACGAGGGACAATACTTCGGTTGACAAAATACCCATAATTGTTGTAAATTGACAACAGTGCATCAAATAGCTACAGCATGCAGTGGACATAGTCACACTAAGAACCAATTTCCGATTGTAAATCATCTTACAGATTCAATTAAAAGTCGTCAAGCATATTCCTACTGTCTCTTATATATCATTTTTATGTCGGTCATTTTTCTCTATTATAAATTTTTTATGATGGAAAAATTTGGCAAAACCTGAAAACACAGCTTGAAATTGAGTTAGCTATTAGAAAAAAAAATATGTAATTATTCGAATTTTGACACAACTGGAACAGAAAAGAAAAGATTTATGCAAATGGAATCAAAGCTTTCGGAAATTCAGATGAAATGTATTGATAGTGGCAGAATTAACCATATTAATTTTATATGTTTTCTGTTTTGAAAGTGCTTGAAATTTTCATTAAATCATTCAGAAAAATAGTCAAATAAATTGTTAAATAATATTTTGGTTCATCAGAAATTAGAGTTATTAAAATTATTGCCTTGGGATCCTGATTCTTTATTTTTGGATGTTTAGTTAAAGGACAAATCATGTGTTTTACATAATGGGAACTTTTATAGAAGTAATGGAGAAAATGCTTAAATTTGTCAGAAAAGATTATTCTATGAGGGGAGTACCAGTTACCAAAAAGGTAAGTGTATATATTTGGTGACTTTAATGCAAGGCTGTTAACCCTTTAAATTGACTAACTTTTGGAAAGTTAGAGCAACTGGGAGTCATGAGAACATTCAGCAAGAGCTCAATAGAACTTGCCAAAATAATGAAACATTTAGTGTAAATTAACAGAAATATGCATATGCTTTTGCAATTGAAATTCATTCTAAATTAAATAAATACCCTTTTGTAAGATTCATGTGAACAAAAATCTTATTTAAGTCCTGATTTGTGAAAAATGGATATATGTTTGGTTTCACAATGTCCATAGTAATCTAGAATACCTGTAAATTTGGTATGAGTGTTTGACATGGCACTGTGTCCAATATGGTTGCTTTGGAGATAAGTATATTTACAGAGAGGTAATCCAAGGTTGACATAAAAGAACTTAATTTAGTATTACAACTATTGAAACTAAATGAAGATTAAGCATTGCATGATGAGGAATGACAAACGTAACAGTCCTTAATTCCAATATGGCTGTGCATTTAACTCATTCAATAAGTCAACAAAAATGTATTGAAGGCAGTCCCAATTCAATATGGCCACTACCATGCATTAAAGGCTGTTCTTATTCAGTATGGCCACCCCAGCGCATTGAAGGCAGTCCAAATTCAATATGGCCACCACTGTCCATTGAAAGCAGTCTTAATTGAATATGGCCATAACAATGCATTGAAGACATTTCTTATACAATATGGCCCACAACAGTGCAATGAAGGCATTCCTAATTCATTGTGGCCACCACAGCTAGCTGCATTAACAAGCTTGTTCTCATCTTGATTTAGCTGAAATATTGAACAGTAGATGTTAAACAATATTCAATCAATCAATCAATCAATCAATCATTGAAGAAGCTCCTAATACACTGTGAATTGAAGGCAGTCCTAATTCAATATGGTTACCACAGCACATTGAAGGCAGTCCTAATTAAATATGGCCACCTCAGTGCATTAATTCAGTGTGGCCACAACAATGCATTGAATTCAGTGGTAATTCAGTATGGCCACCAAAGTACCTAATTCAATATGGCCACCACAGAGCATTGACGGCATTTTTATAAAGTACTGTATGTAGTGATTGATATCTATATATAGTCAATAAATCAAGACAAATGTCTAGTTATTCCATTTTCACATTAGATTGCAAAAATATTTTGATATCAACATCGTCAGTTGTGTAATTGGTTCCATGTAAAACTAACCTACCTACATGTTGTAATTAAAAATAGATGAACAGGGCTTCTGTGTGTACTAATTATTTAACATTCCGTCTTCATTACCACTGAGCTTCCTTTCTCTCCTCATTAAATTAAGCATCAAACATATCATTCTACTTAACAAGTCTGTATACAACTATTGTAGTTTGGAGTAGAACTCGCTCAAGTTTGTTTTATGGCTCTATGTTGTTGTATTTGATGATTCTTTAGTACTTCAGTATTACTGGACCTATTATAGGAATGTAACTTGTATTTCATGTCTGTACGCCAATCCTTCAACATTTTTGTTCTGTCAGGACAGTTTTAGGTAATTTACATTGTTTGGATTCCCTAGAATCACTTGGGGTTTTTCGTCTGTGGAATTATTTTGTGACATTTCGTTTAGTACCTTGTTGGGAGTTTATAGGAGATTTTACTGTATGTTTGTAACCATACATTTTGAATCTCCACACTTTATCTTTAGACTTTTTGAGATAATTTTTGTTTCGATTTGTTGTTTTCTAATTTCTCAACTCAGTGAAAAGGATTGAATCTAGTTGTAGTGAAATGTGCACTGTTTAATTGTGAGTTTATATTGCCTCGCTATCAGGATTCATGCTAAATTTACAATTTTGTTATTTATCCAAGTATTGGATATCTGTGAATCAGATATTGACAACCTTTTGCTTATTTCAAAATATGGGACACTGAATCATTCATTAGTAGAGAATAAACCTATCCTTGAGACATTTGTTGATGAAATTGATTTTATGAATGAATCAGCTGATTGATAGGGGATTCCCCTACTCTTTGACCTGTTGTGGTCATTACATAGAAACAATTAAGTGAATCAATATAGTTAATATCAAATTACATCATTGGTTCATTTCTGGTCAGTCCATCAGGATATAGTACTGGTCAAATGAACATCTGTGGACTACTGGTTTGTAAAAGTGTAAATATTTGCTATAAACTAAGGTTAGAAAGTGCTTTATTGAGGGATGTGTTAGTAAACAAATATAATAGTAAAGCTTCTGTACAAGTGTTCAATACACAGATTTTAATTATTTATTGTGACTGGCTTTTAAATGGTGTTTTATTTTAAAGTTATTGGAAACTTAGTGCTTATTTTAGTGGATAATTGAAAAAAATGTGAGCAAAATGAAAGGAATCAATAATGGATGCAGAAAATTTGGTCTGAATTCAGTGGAAAAATATTTACATTGATTATTTGGATTATTAGTCAGAGATTCTAAGATGAAAGGATTACCAAAATACACAGAAAGTATAAAGGTAAGATTTTATCTTAAGTAGAAGAGAATCGGGTAACCCCCCAATAAAAGAAACAAAAAAGAGCCTGGGGGATGGAAGAAAACAAGGAAAGCTTTTGACTGCCTCCAGTTACATTTTTGTCCCAACCATGTTTCAGATTGAGGTTTTGTTTTCAAAATCACAACAAAAGAAATAAAATATACACTTAAATGGCAAATTATTTAGAAAGGGGCATTTGCACTCTTTCATACCTTATAGAGGCATGAGCATTTTAATATTTGGATAAATACAATTTATGTTTTATATACTTCAAGTTAACAGATGATCTACTTTAATTCCACAGCATAACTTTATTTACTCAATAGACAGTTGTAATGCAATCATTTATATAAATGAAAACCCAGCCTTAAAGATGTACAGTGGCAGATTCACGATATGAAAGGAAAGGGGGGGTGCAATTGACAAAAAAGTCGCTGAGCATTGCAAGGTATTAACTTTCTTAGACAAATATTGGCCAAAACTCTGATTTTTACCTAAAATTTTATTTTTTCCTGTTTTAGGAGGTGGGAGTACATGCCTCTCACACCTCCCTTAAGTAAGTAAGTAAGTTGATTGAACCAAAAGCAATACAGTTCATTAATAAATTCACTTTGTAGAAACACTTTATTTTGAATAAGCCGTGAGGACAGTGCCTTTAAATAAGATGTGTTCAAAAGTTCCATACATGCTCTATTAGGTTCAATATTCACACTGTGTAGAAGGAACTAATTTGCTTAAGCCAGGACTTTATTTGGAATATCCTGAGATTGATTTGTGACAATTCTTCCTTAAGATTGGAGATGATCCATGGAAGATGGATACATGGGACCTGACATAGCTTCCACTGACCAATCCAAGTGTTGATTTTTGTGATACTACAATTTTAACCATGACTCCTTGTCATAAAATACCTTGTCCCAATGAAAAGTAAACTCTTGATGGAGGTGATACTGCTTATATAATACAGATTGCAAGAGGTTTCTATTAGTATTTTATGGACAGAATAGGTACTTATAGTCAATCAAAACTAAAGATCCGGTTATCTCTCACGAATGTGAAAAATTATACATCTTCCTCTCGTTTCCATGTACGCTCAACTCGGGAAAACTCCAAATTTCTTACATTCATGAAAGATATCCTGGTCTTTAATGTAATCTCATGTAAGAACCTATTATTGTGCAGTTGATGCTAGAGACGGCTGGTAATGTGAAACAGGCCTGAATTGGAATTTTTAGTCTTTATAATGGATATTTTGAATCTTCTTGATAAATTCGAACTTGGTCACAATATCACTTTGTGATTGCACTTTTGTAAAAAATATAAGTTCCAACCGAGTTTCAAACCTTGATTTTCCTATGGCTTAAATAAAAGTTGTACATGTCAGACCAACCAATTCCAATGACTTAGATATTAATACCCCAGATATTTGCATACAGAACATGTCAGGATCTATTTTCTCACAATTCAGTTATATTCAGTAATTAAGTAGAGATATGTAAAATCTTGCCCTTACTGTCAGATATGTAAAATCTTGCCCTTACTGTCAGTTCTAACCTAACAGGACATTTGTTACCCACAGGCTGTCATACTACAGATTCTTAGAAAGCAAACTTTGTCCTTGTTATTAGCTTAATTGTCATTATGGTCAATGCTTTGTTATTTGTTTTAAATAAATACCTTAAAAATGGGCATAAGTTTGATCTGTATTATATTTTATATTTTGATAGTCTCGAGGGTAAGTATGCAACATATTTCACATGTTGTGGTACTGAAGGGTCATTTTATGCATGTTTGAGGTGGCAACATGCAAGCCAAAATCTAATTTATTCATTGTGAACCATCAGATTATTTTTGCAGAAAGTTCAATGTTAATGTTAGGTTGCCTGTACATGATCCTCAGTCCTGAATCATATATTGGTAGAATTATTTTGGTATAATAATTTATCCATAATTGACCCATTCTGTTGTTGCCTTTGGTTCCAGGAAAGAGTTTTATAAATTGTTTTTCCCAGTGCCAATGTTAACTGCAAGGCATTGGTCAGCCATACACATCTGTCCAAAGTTACTAAGTACAACATAGATAAATTAATTGAACACATATTAGTGCCAACAGTTACAAATTTTCTCAGCATCTGTTATGATAGGGAAAATTGACCAATTAATACCTCAATATTGAGGTCAGCATTGTTTACTGTATAGATTTCCACTAAAGCATTAGCCTTGAAGCTTAAATATTGAAATAATTTCACCTTGAGCTTTCTCGCTATCAACTAATTTAGCACTGATGGGCTTAGCAAGTTTGAAAAGGGGAGAATAAGTGGGTTCCAGGCCATTATTTCCAATTTTTCCCTAAATATTTTACAAAATTTCTAGATTTTCAGGTAAACTCTCTGCTTTAATTCTAAGATTTGCATCAGTTTAACGAATTGCATGGATAGATTCTTGGTAGACAGCTGTAATCAACAAACCTGAAACATATCTGAGTTGCTTCACAACTCAAACAATCCATGTTCAAATTATGCCTATGATATGAAGCTTACTATTGATATCAACCTGTGTTTTAACTCTTGAGGTGGAGAAAAATGGCTGTATGAGTAACAAAACCAGTGCATATAGTGCCGAATTCATTGCTTTTAAAGATACAGGGATCACCCTGGCTTTTGATGATGATGGACCTTTAGGTAGAGGGACCAGGGGATGGGGGATGGGTGGTGGAGGAGGTTGAAGGCCCCAGCCTGAAAAGAATTTTCAGCAATTCAAACACACATTAATGAGCAATTCTGTAGGCCAAAAAAAACCTTTTAATTTACAACCTTTTTTTTTTTTTAAATTGGAATAAAGTCATTGCTGGACTTAAAGTTTTTTGAAATGATGCTTTTTGGTGATTGTTTAAAAAGGTGTACAAAACATCAGCACTAATACTTATTTTTTCAATGCTAAGACCACATCATGTTAATTATTAGATTCACGTCCAGGGTAAAAAAAAAATAACGGGGTTTTATTTCAGTTTTTTATTTTGTCCTTCCTTTAAATTAACTAAAAATATGGCAAACATTGATGTCTTTATCTGACATTTAACCAGAAATTATAACATTTTATGTAAAACGTCTCTCTTGTTCTTAGAGATGACTTTATTCCAGGAATCGAAATTAAGTAAAATTGATATAATAAAAAAGTGATTTTTTGTGATGCAAACGTGGATGAAAATCTACAAATTAACTTGATGAAGTCATTGTTTATATGAAAATGATTTGAACTTGGTCTATACAGTGGTGATATAAGATTCTAGAAGAAACACCTTGAATCTTCTCACCTGTTTGTTTCATTCATGTTATTCAGCTTTATTAAAAAAAAAACCCCCAAAACACAGATAATTAATTTTGCATCTTTACACGAGTTCTTCTTCTGCGATAAAATCCTATTTAATGTGTAGATACATATCTTCCAAATGACTATATTGCATGTTGAAAGCTAATTGACAGATAAAACTGAGAATTATGTAAAAACATGTTGATGATAAGTATTTTGTATTTCATGTAAATTGTAATTACTCCCTGACATGTAATATACACAGATAAAATAGGTCCTCAGTTGAATGGGTAATGGTTATGTCCCTTGGTACATATAGATAATTTTACTGTAATATGATTTTTTTTTCTTATTTGTGGTAGATTTGACAACAAGACTCTGAAATCAAAGGAAACATTGCACTGTCACAAAACAGTTAAGTTCCATCCTAAGATTTGTTCCAAAAGGACAAATTTTCCAGTTACAGAACAAATGTCGTTATGGAATATTTTTTAACATTATTTAACAATTGTTCCTAATGAAGAAAAATTATTTCAATGTTTATAGTATTTCTTCCAAAATATTTTTGTAAGGTGGAACAAATATATGTTGACAGTATGTCCCGCGAACTGCGATACTGGTATTTCATTTTTATACTGAAAATTTCGATAGGTTTTGTTAACTTAGTGAAAGGTAAACTTTTACTTGTCATCCATCAACCTTCAGCAGGGTATCATAGTTTAACTCTCAGGTGGTCTTTTATGGTCCATTTGAAAATAGTCACTCATGTGGTCTTTTAGATGGTCCCTATGAAAATGGTATCTAACAGGCCTGCACTTATCTATAGCAACAGACAATGGAGGACATAGTTTAACATTAGCCCTACAGGGAAACACATTAAAAGATCATCTCATCTTGATTAGCTACTTGCCTAATTAAAACCTGAGTCTTAGGTGCAATAGTCCTGATGATTCCTTGTACAGCTGGTCTGACACAGGGAACATAATTTAGCATTGGTCCTCATAGAAGGAACACTTCAAAATCTTCTCCCAAACTACACAGCCAATTAGATTTTATCTAAGTTAAACAGTCCCCAAGGTTTCAAAATTTTTTGCCATGCAGGTCAGTACTCATCCAAGATTGTGTCCAATGTACCATATGGAAAACTCATTCAAAGGTTTTCTCTAAAAGTAATGGGCAAATAAGAGTCGTACTAAGTCACAATGACACTTTGCTAGTACCCTTGAAAAATGTTTTGCAAGTTACAACTCATTCCAGATGGCAGCCAGAAAGGAACATTGTAATGTTAAAGCCCACATGGAAGCGCCCCCAGACAGCATCTCTTCTGAAAGTATTTTGCAAGTTAGAACCATTAAACTTCGTCAAATTGGTCCTTAAATGGTTCCTTTAAAAAATAAAGTCAAGTTTGGATTATAGTTAAGAATTGGATCCTGCAGGAAATAACTAATATTCTAATAGGGATTTCTCCCTTAAATCACTGTGCAAATTTGAGCCAAAATTAGTCACAATGGTCTTTTGATGAAAGTTCCTTAAAACAGGCATATGCACAATCCAAATTACATGCATGTAGTAAAATAACTATCAGCCAAAAATGTAAGAACGAAATTCGACTATTTTGATTTATCTCTGAAACCATAAGAATAGACTGCATCTTTAATTCTGTGATTATTAGGGCCCCGCATCGAGATGCGGTCGCCCTATAGTTTTCACTTTGTCCGTCTGTCTGTC
>MJUU01021156.1:19597-37337 GCA_002080025.1 Modiolus philippinarum | reverse complement strand
TGAATTGACTTTTCAAATTTTGTCAGAATGTTAGTCACTATAAGTACTTGAGCACCTCCTATTTTCAGATTGATTCATAAATTTTTAACAAAACAAAGTTTGTCTTATTTTAAGTTGCCTCAAAGTTACGGTGGACTATTGCTAAAAATAGACTAAAATTTCAATAAAATTTTGGTTTCCGGATGATAGCTTGAGTATACTAAATTGGATCAAAACCAAACTTGGTCACATGCTTGCTGATCACCCAAGTCAGAACCCTATTGATTTTCGGGTTGGTACCCCCAAGGTCAAGGTCACAATTGCTAAAAATAGACTAAAATTTCAATAAAATTTTGGTTTCCAAATGATAGCTTGAGTATACTACATTGGATCAAAACCAAACTTTGTCATGTGCTTGCTTATCACCCAATACAGAAGCCTATGGATTTCCGGGATGGTACCATCAAGGTCAGGTCACAGTTGCTTAAAATAGACTAAAATTTCAATAAAATTTTGGTTTCCGGATGATAACTTGAGTATCCTGCATCTGATCACACTTGCTTACTTATTACAAAAGACATAATTCCATAGATGTAAGGGTTGATACCCCCAAGGTCAAGGTCACAGTTGCTAAAAATAGATTAGTATTACATAAGACTGTTTCTAAGATTATTGGAACTACACATTATATCAAAACCAAACCAGTTCCAGTGGCTATTTATCACTGGATAAAGATCCTTTTTTATAATTATTTGATATATATATTGTACATAGTTATGCCTTTAATAATTTAAGGGGGTTTTGATTGCAAGGAGGCGGGGGCATCCGTGTCCCATGGACACAATCTTCCATTTTTTTTCTAGGCTGGAAGCAAGTCCCACTCCCTGTGATAAGGCCGTTATGAGTAAAATCCTCTAAAAGGTGGTTCCTTCAGATCTTGTTCTTGTGAATATCAATGTCAAGTCATGAAAACAAGTAATTGTTTTAATCACAGTCAAATAGTCATCACAGTGATAACATGAAAACATTAGAAATATCAACATTAATCAAGCCACCGAGTGTAACACTTGTTTGGAATACTTACATGTACCAACATAGAGGAACAAGGCAATAGAATGTAAACAGAGTTTTAACTAAATCGCCAACAACCCATACAAAAACTGAAAAGACAACCCAAACCAGGATGAAAACTTTTGGATTTTAATTCTTGAAGAAATTACATGCAAAGATTTCAGCAGAACAGTAATAATTACAGGACTTCTGGGAATACCCAGGAACCTGCCTTAACAGCATTCCATGCTTTGATTTTTTTATTGTCCTAAACTAAAATACCTCAATATGCTGATAACTGACATTTAAAAGGGAACCCTGTTCAAAACTCTGTATATGTTCTGAACTGACAATCATTCCCTCCATTTTTTTTGTCACAAAATTCTCCACTCTGTCCAAATGGAATCACTTGAAATTTGATAAGCTGCTTTCTTGTAATGAGTTGTGACTTGTAAGAAATTTTTGTTGCTCTACAGTATCAACTTCATGTAATGATGGAACTTTGAAAATTTGATTTGGGTGAGCGGAATTCTCTGCTCTGTCCAAAGGGATTCATTATGCTTTCTTGTAATGAGTTGTGTTTTGTAAGTGACATCAACTTTCTTTTTGACAGGACTTTGAATTTTTTACTTTAATGGTAATATTATAGTGAAATTTCCATCTCAAAATTCTCCGCACTGCCTGAAGGGATTCATTTGTAAGCATTTGGTATCAACTTTCTGTTTGATGGGAATTTGAACATTTTGTTAAGACATTTATATGTATGTCCTTGGTTTGAGTGAGGATATGCTTTGCACAACAATGCATTATATACTTTTGCATTTTGGGTGGCCATGCTCGTGAAATTTAATTTCACTTTCGATAATTTATGAGTTTTTTTTTCCATCAAGATTATACTACTGGATAAACATCCACAAGTCAGATTGTTACAGTCCTACATAGCTTACATCTGCTAAGTCTCATTTTCTCATGACAAATTTCTTAACAGGTGGGGTCTTTCCATTATAATTTTCTTATTTAAAGAATTGGTGTAATACAATAGTGAAATTTGTCATTATCAGGGTAGACTTTCATCTTTAGTGATTAGGGAGAAACAGTAAAACTATTACCTAATCTTTTTCATTCACAAAAACAATAGCTTTGAAGCAGTGCCAGCCAATCAAATTTTAGATTTTGGTCGTCTGCTTCATGGGGGAGTTATGGTATATTTTGAACAATTATTACTCACTTAAAACAAACTGAATCATTAACTAAAATGCAGATTACATGACCACACATAACAGTGACCTTGATTGACATTGTGCTATATTCAAACATGGTGACCATCTGAAAATCATGGTATTAGAATACATTGTGACAGTTTGGGATGCTGAGGAACCTAAGGTGTATAGTACACAGGTAGAATATAATTGTCAGGTAAGTCTCAGAAACTGATTTCCTTTTTTAAAAAAAAAAGGGGGGGAGGGGTCCGCCAATACCCAAGAACTTGATTTCTGTTTCAAATTGAACATTTTAAGACTTTTTTTTTTTTTTATTAACCTGACAGATGACCGTTATGGCCGGATCAAATGATGTTAAATTAACATTGTCACATAAAAACCTTTCTCAACTGGTAGATTACCCCAATAACCTTTCTGAGATTGCATGTATATGATCTTTATTTCACATCAACCTCTCAAGGGTGCAGATGGAGAGTTGGGCTACTGATAACTGTGTGCTGATGACCTCTTCAACATTATGACCCCATTGAAGGCAGAAAAATGGTAAAAACTATACCCTGTTCTGATCTGACAAAAATCTTCATGTTTGGAAAAGTATACCTCTTTTGAAAATAATGAAAAAATATATAGCCCAGCCTGTTCTTAAACCATGACCCATCCATTTTACTGAGGCACTCTCATACCATACAAAATCACCATCAATAAAATTATTTTGAATTATTGCAAGGTTTACGATTTATCATTATGACAACAAGTGTTCTTGATGATGTGTAAAAATACTTAGATTTTACGTCAGAACATATGTTTGTAATACAGAATATTATATACAATCTATTTTTACTGAAGGATATAAACTTGTTTGATGTGCATAAGTTTGTTTTGCATGTTTTTTGTAATTACTTTTGTTTGAACATTTAATACTAAACATAAATAACTAGAAGTTTAAAATAGTATTGCATCTAATTGAGAAAACCTGAAAAGGGGGACTCAGATTCAACTTTTGCTAGGCCTTTTCCTTCTTTTTAGCTAACCTGGCTATAACCAGGGTGAGCTTTTGTCATCACTTTTCGTCTGTCCATTTCAATTGAAACCACAATAGTCCATAGATGGTTCCCTGCAAAAAAGTTGTTTTCAGATCCGTGCTATATCCAAGATGGCCACCAGTGGAGATCATAGTTTTAACATTGGACCCTATAAGAAAACACATTCAAAGATCTTCTCCTGTCAATCTACTGGACCAATTGAAACCCAACTTGGCATAGTCTTTAGGCTGCCCCCTGCAAAAAAGTAGTTTTTCAGGTCTGTGTGTTATCCAAGATGGCTGCCACGAGGGAAAATAGTTTTAACATTGGACCCAATGGGAAAACACTTTCAAAGATCTTCTCCTCTGAAACTACTGGGCCAATTGAAACCAAACTTGGCCACAATAGTTCTTAGATGGTTCCCTCCATAAACATTGTTTTTTCAAGTCTGTGCTGTATCCAAGATGGCTGCCCGCAGGGAACGTAGTTTTAAAATTGGACCCTCTGGAAAAACACATTCAAAGTTTTTCTTCTCTCAAACTTTTGAGCCAATTGAAACCAAACCTTGATAAAATAGTCTTTAGGTGGACCCTGCAAAAAATTGTTTTTCAGGTCCACGCTTTATCCAAGATGGCCACCATTTGGGAAACATAGTTTTAACATTGGACCCTATGGGAAAACACATTCAAAGATCTTCTCTGAAACTGCTTAACCAATTGGAACCAAACTTGGCCACAATAGTCTTTATGTGGGCCCCTGCAAAAAAGTTGTTTTTTTTTAGGTTTGCGCTTTATCCAAGATGGCTGCCAGTGGGGAACATAGTTTTAACATTGGACCCTATAGGTAAACACATTCAAAGATCTTCTTCTCTGAAACTACTGAGCCAGTTGGCACCATACTTGGCCATAATGCCCTGCATGTCTGCATCGTGTTCAAGATGGTCTCAGTGGGCAACATAGTTTAACTTTGAAACCTATCAGAGAGCATTCAAAGATCTTTTCCTCTGAAAATTTTTAGCCAAATGGAACCATAATTAGACTCATTGGTCCTTAGATGGCCCCCTTCAAGAAAGGTGACAGTAGGTCTGCACCCCCATAACAAAAAGCTGCCAGTAAGCCAGTGGGGAACATAGTTTAACTTAAGATAACATTTACAAATTTGAAAATGATGCCCTTAAAACATTGGGATTATTTTTACTGTATATGTCAGCCATGGCCCAGGTGAGGGATACAGGCTCCTGAGAGCTGACTTCTCATTAAAGCATTAGCAAGACTGAGAATAGAGTCAGTAGGAAAAATAGTTAATAATCTGGAAAATTGAGTCATGAATTTCAGGACTATTTTATATTAGAGGTCTTGTAAATTAATATTTATTTTCAAAGTGTTTTTGGAATAGCAGGTTCTCCTGATTCTTATTTCTTTTGATCACAATTTATGTCTCTCAAA
Organism: Modiolus philippinarum; assembly: GCA_002080025.1. Classification (NCBI taxonomy): domain Eukaryota; kingdom Metazoa; phylum Mollusca; class Bivalvia; order Mytilida; family Modiolidae; genus Modiolus; species Modiolus philippinarum. The sequence goes on along the minus strand of MJUU01021156.1, from coordinate 32,621 downwards.
ACTCCCTTTAAACACTAAAGAACTACAAATATATAGCTTTTGTAAGAGTAATCTTCCATTGGTATATCTTTGTGAAGTCAGTAACAGCATCAATTAAATTTTCCTTTCAAATTATTCTCAACTGTAAATTGAGTGTGTTGAATGAGCCATGAGTTTGCAAGGATATATGTTTTTGCTATTATTCTTGCAAACAGGGAACCAGTAATCACACCAGAAGTGTATTCAGAATTAGACTGCATTTATGCTTGCATCAAATTGAATCAATCTTTATTTGAATCAATCAAAAAAAGTATTAGTTTGCATTTACATGTTAAGTGCAGGATCAATCTTGATCGGTTCTTTTCAGAATGGCACCTTTACATTACACTATAACTGAATCTCATCTAGATACATGTGTACCTTGTTACAAAAATAGACCATATTTGGGTTATTGGATGTGGTTTGTTTCCATTGATTTATTCACTTTTTTACCCTTTCGGGGCCATTTAGGGCTTACTATATGGTGTGAGGTTCCTCACTGTGTTGAAGACCATATGGTGACCCCTAGATGTTTCGTTTTGGGTCGTTTTAACCTGGATATGGGATGTTGTCTCCTTGACATTTACCCCATTTCCTTTCTTTTTCAAAATACAAAAATAGGTGTATAGATCTGGAAAAATCAGCACAAGGTCCCTATGTACTGACACACTCATTTATAAATGTCCAGGTTTTTCTAGACTTGTTAAGTCGCCCAAACAAAGTTTGGCGACTTATTGTTTTTGCACCGCTTCTTATTATTATTTTTCCGCCTCTTTGCATCATCTTGTCCAACCCAATTCTCAGAAACCCCTTATCCAATCATAACCAAACTTCACAGGAGGGTAGATCACCACCCAAAGATGTGCAATCAGGTGTTGAAATTTTCAAAATGACCACCGTCATTGGTCAATTTGAACTTTGACCCCAAGTCTTATTATTTGATTAACTCGGAAACTGTAAAAGATACCTAATACAATGTAATGACAAAAATGTAAGCATGGTCATGACGGACATTTCTTGCATTAAGATCGAAATTCTGTGGTCAACCGTTCAGGAGTTATGCCCCTTGAAAGTTTCGTCACATCTTTTAAGTAGGTTTTTCTCGAAAACGGTTAGAGATAGAAACCTGAAACCTTTTCCATCCAACTTAGGTGATATGTGTTACATTTAAAAATGCCAAGGTCAAAAGTCATTGGTCACTTTGAACTTTGACCCTAGACCTTGTCATTGGATTAACTCATAAACTGTAGTAGATAGCTGATAACATGTAATGGCAAAAATATGTGTCTTGTTTAGATCTACATTTGTTACATTGGGTCCAAAATTATTGGACCAATTGGTTTGGGCCTATGGACCAAAAATCGATTTTTGATGTCTGATTATGGGTTTTTTGCCTATAGCTCAAATACCATTGAAGATACAAAGAGACATTCAATACAGAAAATGTAAAGGAAGATGTGACCTTCAAAATGAGGTCAAGGTCAAAGTCCAAGGTCATAGCCAAAAACTTTATTTCACATAAAAGTATCAGTAAATGTACATATTAAGCTTAAATTGTTGATCATTTATGATAATACTATGATGCAACTTTCGTGAAAGACTTATCAATTGTTTTTGGAACAATTGACATACTAGTTTTCTCAAAAATGGGTGGTCAAAATTCAATGAAACATGTATGTATTTCAATGTAATTTAAAATTATGATATAATTACACACCATAGAGGACATGCCTTACTTCATAATATATAAATAGAAATGAATTTTCTGATGCAATCACAAAATGTGTACAGGTTATTCAAAAATACTAATATCACTGATAGTCAGAATGACGATAACTTAAGACCAAATTCTTAAATTGAGGACTCATTGTTCTTTCAAAGAACATTAAGGAATTAGTTCTGGTTGGGCGACTTCTGTGTTTGGTTGCAAACACATTATCACTCGTTCTCTAATTGTTCTTGCACTCATTATGGTGACCCAAAAATTCAATTCAATACAGTTGCCCTGTGAGTCTCTGTATTATACATACAATTAAACTTCCGTGGCTCGAACTGCAATTAGCTGGAACGCCATGGATGTCTCAAACCCTTTTGGTCTGTTTGTTAAAGTTTAAACATAGTTCGATCTCGATAGCTTGAACACCTCTTTAACTCAACCCGTTTTTCATCGGCCCTTTGATGTTCGAGCCATTGAAGTTCGACTGTATGTACAACGTTCATAGACACAGGTCTATAAATGCTTAATTTTATTTTCATTTTTCAGTTTCATTTCATAAAAATCAATAGCAATCATACTTGAAGAAAGATCCATTCCAAAATGAGTGATCTTTTTAAGACTATCTCTGGATGTGGACTTTTGACGTAACTGAATATTGATCAAACCCCTATCTCTTTAGAATTGATCTCAACAGAGATCTGTCTAAATTTGCTAGAACGATTAACCACAAAGACAATAGGAGCTTTCTGAGTTCCACAGCCAGAATTGAGATCTTTTAGGTGTGGTCTACGGCTGTCTGCCTACTGTTTGTAAGACTCAAGTGGTTGGAAAATTTCTTTGATGTAGATTATGTTTTGTGTAAAATTTTGATAAAGTTGATTTAATATCTTAATACAGTGCACTCCCACCTGACATATTATAAAATTGTACTTTGAGGGTGAAAAATTGCACTTTCAAAAGTTAAAATTAATGTAAATTAGAATGGAGAACTGCAGTGTTGTTTTCAATCAACACATGTTAATATGTTTGACAAGATCTCCACTCCCTGGCTCCCAGATTCTTTAATAGAACAAAAAACTTCAATCTTTCCTTATCTGTGTAAAATAGAATTGTCATGAAAGAAAATCTTTAACAGTTGAGAAGGAGACGGACTTCTGGTATGGGTTGATAAAAAAACTTAAATGAAGACAATTTTGATGCATATTTAGTATTTTTATGTGATGAATGGGATAGGATTTTAAGTTAATTATGATAGAAAATAGTGGATGTAAGCCTACAGTATCAGATATTTATACTCTTTCTAATTGCTCACCTAATTGTCAATTATGGAGGGTTATACAGCTGAAAAACTGAAGAAATACTGCTGAAAGTGGCATTTAGGTGTCTGAAGGGTATTAATTTCCTATTTTAGAATTTTGTGAAATTTTCTTCGTTGAAACATTAAATGTTTTATTTTTAAAAATATAAATAAAAATGGGGTAACTGGTAATTTTTAAACTCAAAAATTGAAATTAAAGATTTTAGGATTTTACGTAAAAATAATAAGAAAAATGACTATTTTACATAACTTTAGAATCTATTATAGATTTTGTTCATACTAAGGAAGTTTTACAATCATTTTTTTGTTTACATTTTAAAAGATAGAAAATTAGGAGTCACAGATTTAATGGGGGGGGGGGGTCATTTATTTTGAAACATTAATTTCTGTAGTAATATCTATATCAAATGATCTCCCTTCCGTAATTTATGTTTTCCTTTAAATTAAGATCCAGATTTACAACCTATGCATTTAAGTTTATCTTCTTTAATGAAAATGTCATTTAAGGGGTAAGAAACAAAGATTTCATATACTTTGGAATTTTCTTCATGTTTTATAATTATTTTGATATCTTTCTAAGTGTATAAAACCTAAACTAACAACTATTAGAAAAAAATGGGAAACAAACAAATTATTAGATTAAAAACATTTTTGTCAGTTTTTCTGGAATGTCTTGTCAAAGGAAAGGACATGTTCTGGAGGGGTTTCATTAACAGGTTAACAATAGTTAACCCCTGCGAAATGTGACCATGGTTGACCATGGACAACAATGGTAAACCATGGTTATATAGCCATAGTTGGTTAACCATGGTTTTAACAATTTTCGTTAAATGGGACGCCATGGTTGACCATGGATTTGATCAAACCATGGTTATAACCATGTTCAACCATAGTCATGACCATGGTTAACCATAGTCAGTGGCAGTGGTTGACCATGCTTATTAAAAGAGCTATATACAATGGGTTTTAAGTTGTTATAATTTGTTTGTTGATGTTACTTGGCTCTGTTTATCTTTGTTGGCCTAAGAGCTCCTCTTCACCTTTGGCACAACTATCTTGACTTCTTATGCCTCCAATATATTTTAAATATATAACTTTAACAATAAAACTTTTGATATGGTGTACATTTTGCAAAATTCTCACAATTTGTTAGATTGTATTGTTTCTTTACTTTCAATGATTAATGTCCCTTAAGTTGAATTATTTTGAATTATCACATTATAAGATTTCATAAATGATCTTAAATTTTTTCAATAAATTACACTGAAACTCTTAAAACAAAGGGAGATAATTTGAAACTTGTGTTTCCAAAAATTAGGCTAGATCCCCAAAGGTTGATTTTTGGAATGGCTAAAAATTTGATGAGAGTGAAAACATGATTTAAAAAAAACTGGAATTGTTTGAAAAAAAATTTAATTGTATAACAATTGACAAGAATTATGGTGAGCCTTTTGCAGAATTTGAAGGGCTAACAATTAAACGTGAATGATTGGATATGGATAAACATAGTAAAAGCACTACAGAGCATTGTGAAAAGTCATAAAAATAAAATAATGAAAAGCAATAGACCTATTCAGAAATTCGACTTCCGTCCTCGTAAATGACGTTGCGCAAACTCAGGGTACTCGTAAAATACGTTTGGACCAATCAGAACAATGCCAATCCCATAATGCAATTGCATTTCTGAATCGGTCCATTTATTTGTTTGATAATCATGTAAGTCCATAATTGTGAATGTAAGCATGGTCAAAGATATTATGCAGGCTTTCATATGCATAAAATCACCTAAGGTCATACCATAGTTAACCATGGTCATTGCAGACTTGACCATGGATCAACCATGGTCATTGTTTTGGAAACCATGGTTGTTGATGGTGAGACCATGGTCAATATTATAAACATGGTTCACCATGGAATACCATGGTCGGGAGCATGGATAAACATGGTTGAACATGGTTGAACATTGTCATATTTTGCAGGGGAAATCTCCCCAAAACAGTTAACTCAAAGTAAACATTACTGGTACACAAAATGGTCCAAAAACATTTAACAACCAGCTGCAAATGCCCCAAAACACATTAACAGAAAAGGTCTTGAACCCCGCCCTTTTTCATATTACTGCTTGTCTTTGTCATGTTCATGAGTACTTCAGTTTTTATAGGCCCGTCGAAAGACGAACGTTTTATGGTATACCCTCCGTCCGTCTGTCCGTCTGTCCATTAATTTTTTGGTTTCCGGAGATTTTCTGTGTAACTGCTCGACATATTGATTTTATATTTGGTATATGAGTATATCTAGGTGAGATACAGATCAATTTCGAATTTGGTTCCGGTCCGTTGATTTTGTTCAGAGTTATGGCCCTTGGACATAGTGAAATTTTGAGAAATATAGGTTTCCGGATTTTTTTTATGTAACTGCTTGACATATTAATTTCATATTTGGTATATGACTATATCTAGGTGAGATACAGATCAAGTTCGAATTTGGTTCCAGTCGGTTGATTTTGTACAGAGTTATGGTCCTTGGACTTAGTGAAATTTTGAAAAATATAGGTTTCAGGAGTTTTTTTTCTTTAACTGCTTGACATATTGATTTCATATTTGGTATGTGAGTATATCTAGGTGAGACACAGATCAACTGTGAATTTGGTTCTGGTCAGTTAATTTTGTACAGAGTTATGGCCCTTTGACTTAGTGAAATTTTGAAAATTATAGGTTTCCGGAGTTTTTCTGTATCCACTTGACATATTAATTTCATATTTGGTATATGAGTATGTCTAGGTGAGATACAGATCAAGTATGAATTTGGTTCTGGTCGGTTGATTTTGTACAGAGTTATGGCCCTTTGATGTAGTGAAATTTTGAAAATATAGTTTTTTTTTTGGAGTTTTTACTTTAACCGCTTGACATATTAATTTCATATTTGGTATGTGAGTATATCTAGGTGAGATACAGATCAAGTTCGAATTTGGTTTGGGTTGGTTGATTTCGTACAGAGTTATGGCCCTTGTACTTTGTGAAATTTAATTCGATATTTGTTAATTGTTACATCTTGGTAAGGCACATATTCTGTTTGATTTTTTTTTTCAATCAATATTTTGTTGTGGTCCAACAATGCCATAAAGTTTGACTTGACAGTGGACGGGGGTATCATGCGCTCTTGGCGCAGCAGTTTATTTATGTTATATTTTTTTTCATTGTCTTTTGCTTTTGACCATCTGGTTATGTCTGGTTTGCAATTGGTTTGTTCAGTATTCCACTGCCGTGGGTTTATTATAAGTCTAGAAATATGTATGGTTTATCAATAGTTTAGATCATCAATTGCTCTTCTGAAAAAAAGGTAATTATTTTTTAGATTCAACAGTTATATCAGACAGGTACATCCAATTACCTATTTTTACTTGAATGAAAATTGTTTCAGATCAAAACACAAACTTTCAGTAAATTACTGATTTGTTTATCACATGGTAAGATACTCATAATTTTCAAATTAACAGTTCTGATCAGTTGTGACATCACACAGTGGGTGGTAGGGCATGAAGATGCATTCTTGATAGTTTTTTTGCAGACATCCATCAGTGGTTCCCTGTAGGGCTCCTTAGATCATTGACAAATTGACCAGGGAGGGAACAGTAAAACTTCAGGCATGTTTATAAAAGTCTGCTGAGTTAATCTGCTTGTTAATTGCCAATAAATAACTTGGTAGAAGCAGTTTGGTGTCCTTTTGAACCTCAACTTTCATAACTGGTTTTAATGTAAAGGAACTTGTCTGTTAGTATACATGAAATAAAACACACCACATTGTGTATATAACTATTAGATCATCAAAGAAGAATATCAGCATGTGAATATGTAAAGGTTAATTATGTTAAATTCATATAAACTGTTGTGGTCAACACTCCTAAAATTGTTTCCTTCACGTTAACTTTTTAAAGCCAATTAGTTGCAACAAAACTGAACTTGGCTATTGGTTTAGTGATTCTCTTAAAACTGTAAATTTGGTTCAAATGAAAGTTAAATACATTGATGGACACCCAATTGATTTTAGAGAAAGGTAGGTTAAAGGTCAAGGTTAGAGTGAAAAGGAAAAAAACATTTAAATTCACAGATATACTTGGTTTCTTGTCAACTGATAAAGTTTACATTTGATTCAAATGAAGCTAAGGACATATTGTTTGGTATAAGGAAAGTAAGATATCTTTTGATTTCAGGAAAAAGTATGTCAAACCTAAGGTTACAGTGACCAAAAATAGATTTTAAAGTTAAAAAAAAGTTTACAAAGATTATAAAATTGTATTTTCAAAGTCTAAATATATTTACCTTAAAAAGTGGGAGTCACAGAACTTGTTTTTTTCTTGATAGTTGACAAGTTTGATATTTTACAAAATGATTTTTTTATGATTCCAAAATCAAATATTTCATTATATCCATATTGAAATACAGTTGAACTTTAATGGCTAGAACTACAATAACTCAAACACAAAGGATGTCTCCAAACCTTTTTTTGACCTTTGTTCGACCATAGATCTAACACCTCTCTAGCTCAAATTGTTTTCATCAGTCCCTTGGGAATCGAGTCATAGAATTTAACTGCATTTTGCTGACAAAAATGCAATACTACAGCTAAAAAGGCATACATTTTTGGTATTGCATATAAGGTGAGACCATTCAAACTAGACACTTGAAAATCCTAGTAAATATACAAGGTTTCTAGTGAAAATAGCTGCTGTACTTGCTTATCAACCAGAAAATGCAATAACCAAAAGTAGAACAGGGTACAAAAATTACCCATTGTGTTAATGGATTACAATCTGCAATCTCCATTTTGATGTAGATAAAAGGTGACAATTAATTGTCTTAGAAGATAATAATACAATATATCACCCTATGTAACATATGTAGATAATACTATTTCTGAGCTACCAGGCAATATGTTAATTGGCAGATAATACTACAATTTATCATCCAAGGTAACATTTTTTGCTATGATTTCTAGGTAACTATCACATCTATGATAGTTATTATGATAAAGGTTGATAATTAAGAATGACACTGATTGTAAACATAAATACAAACAAATATGATACAAACATCTGTGTATCTAACCTGATGATAGTGTTATCTTTATTTCAATCTACATTGAACCCTTCTGAAATAAACATTCAAAAATAGTTTCTTTTCTTTTTTGTTGTTGGCAGCACAATTATTAATTTTAGCAGCAGCACAATTATTAACATGATATGGCCCTTTTTACATACATTCATTTTTTGTTCTGACACCATTTTTGCATTTTGCTTGTAGTCTCTTCAAATTGAAATATAAAATTTGAGGTCAGAGGTCAGCTTGTGTTCATTGAGATTTGGTATGTAGGACAAAGGTCAAGGACAAGGTCAATCTTACTTCAAAAAACAAAATACCAAATGAGAGGGAGTTTACTTGTATCAAAACACATACCAAGAATATATTTTTAGCTTGAGATGAAAAAAAATCAAGGTAATTATGAAAAGCAAAAATACATTTTAAATTTTAATTGTAGGATTTTCTCCTGTCAAAATGGACCTCTTTTGTGAAGATTTTTGTGTATGGGAAATATTTACTCAGAATATATAAAAAAAAAAACTCCATGTAACATTTTAGTCTGTAGCCAAGTTGCCGATTTTAGTCAAGGTTTCCACTGAAGGCATGGTTTGGTTTAAATAGGCTTCCCGCTATGGCTTGGTTTAAATAGGTTTCCACTATAGTCGTGTTTTGAATTTAGTTAGGGTTTTGGATTTGTTTCCAGTTTTAATCAGGGCTTAGTTTTACCGGGTTTCCACTTAAGTCATGGTTTGGTTTAAATAGGTTTTTCCACAATAGCCATATGGCTTGGTTTAAATAGGTTTCCACTTTTGAGTCATGGTTTGGTTTAAATAAGTTCTAGTTTGGTAAGGTTTTTTGATAGATTTCCAGTTTTAATCAGGGCTTGGTTTAACCAGGTTTCCACTTAAGTCATGGTTTGCTTTCAACAGGTTTTAGTAAAGTGAGGGTTCGGTTTCAACTTAAATGCAAATTTAATTGTCCTTTTGCTTTTGACTGGTCCAGACCAGAGAAAAGTCCACATTAACCAGCAATATGCTTAGCCACTAGATCGATCAATGTAGAAGACATTCCTTTGCCATCATAAAAGTCAGGATATAATGGAAAAGTCCAGACAGAAATTATTGAAATATTGAATAGCCAGCATGTTTAAGACATACTTAGCCAACAGATATAAATGACATGTATTTAGCTACAGAAAAGTCCAGATAGAGATTTATTGCTTTCAATATATCACTAGCAGAAAAAAATCATAGACAAAATGTTCTTTGAAGTGAATTGTAAAAATCTATTATTATAAGAAATAAAAAATATTCATTTAGATAATATGTACAATCTGCATCATTTATATTATACATAATAATATAGATATTTTGTTTTATAGTAATGTCTAGAAGTAAATCAGAATTACGTAACATAGATTGATCTGGAACCAACCTTAGAATAATTCAATTTATTATACATATTAGGTGGGCTGGAGGCTTGAACCAGTACTGTATAATAAAACATACTGTTCAATTATGTTAATTATACCCCCACTCTCTAGAGAGGGGTATACTGGATTCACCTTGTCCGTCCGTTCGTCCATCCGTCTGTCTGTCCGTCCGTTCGTCAAAAAAAAAATTTCGGCGCATTTTTCTCAGCTTCTACAAGAGGGATTGTTTTCAAAATTGGTATGCAGCCTCTATATGGTTAGTTGTAAGGAATGTCCTATTTTGAGTTCTGTCGGATGTGTACTTCCTGTTTGACGAAATGTGGACTTTGTTACAAAATGTAGTGAAAACATGAATTTTTCGTCACATTTTTCTCAGCTTCTACAAGAGGGATTGATTTCAAATTGGTATGCAGCCTCTATATGGTTAGTTTTAAGGAACGTCCTATTTTGAGTCCTGTCGGATGTGTACTTCCTGTTTGACGAGATGTGGACTTTGTTGCGAAATGTAGTAAAAACATGAATTTTTCGTCGCATTTTTCTGAGCTTCTACAACAGGGATTGATTTCAAAATTGGTATGCAGCCTCTATATGGTTAGTTGTAAGGAACATCCGATTTTGAGTCCTGTTGGATATGTACTTCCTGTTTGACAAATTTTGGACTTATGTTACGAAATGTAGTGAAAACATGAATTTTTCGTCGCATTTTTCTCGGCTTCTACAGGGGGGATTGATTTAAAAATTGGTATGCAGCCTCTATATGGTTAGTTGTAAGGAACTTCCCATTTTGAGTCCTGTCGGATGTGTACTTCCTGTTTGAAGAAATGTGGACTTTGTTACGAAATGTAGTGAAAAAATGATTTTTTCGTCACATTTTTCTCAGCTTCTACAAGAGGGATTGATTTCAAAATTGGTATGCAGCCTCTATATTGTTAATTGTAAGGAACTTCCTATTTTGACTCCTGTCAGATGTGTACTTCTTGTTTGACAAAATGTGGACTTAATTACAAAATGTATTGTAAACATGAATTTTTGGTCCAGGGTTCAATGAGTGGGGTATACTTGGTTGCCATTCGGCGACAGCTCTTGTTATAACACATCTGGTATGTTTTCATGTTTTGTGTCATTTCATTCGCTGAAGCATTTGAGTTATGAAACATGAAGCTGCAGCTAGTTCATTCTCCCTAGTTTCTGACAATTATACTTGGCCTCAATACCCTGTCAGATTTATAGGGAGGAAGGGGCTGGTGTTTAAATAACTTCTCAGTGTAAATATTCCACGCTTTGTATGCCTTTGGGGTCCATTTAATAGGTGCTTTGTTCTGATCATTTTAAAAGTAGCATTTCAGTTTTTCTGCTGTATAGAAATAATCAGATATCATGGTAATGAGTCCTGACAGCGATGTATCCAGACAGACAATAAATAAAAATATTATAGTAAGATGTCTGTAGAGAATAGACTTTGATCAGATTGACCTGACTTCCATAACATTACAGTCGAACAGCAAACCCACGATTTGACCGTTACAGCTATTGTTTGTAAAACCACGAGGTCAGGGGAAGATAATCACAAAAATGTCAATAGGTGGCGCTTTACGAAAGCCCGCAAAATTTTTCCATTCATACGGTTGTCAGATAATCGTAAAATATTTTATTAAATAGATAAATATGTGATAAAAACATGATTTCCTTATTATTGTAAACTATTACATCCGAGCTCGAAGTAAACAATCATTTGTGCATTTGTTATTTAATATATGTACACAATAATGGTTTTCATGATATTCAGTACAGTACTCAGGCAGTTCTCTTATTAAGCAAAGTGCAGAAGTATTGCACAATGAAAAATTAAAAACAAATTTAATCATTAATCAGAGATACTCTAGTAAGTTATTTGTAACATTTAAATATTTTTAGTTTACTTGAAATTTAAACTATATCATCACTGAAGTGACATAAGTTGTCGAAATGATAATAAAAGTAGTTCAGTATTTGTTTATACTACGGATTGGACGCAATTTTACTAACATACAAAGGTCATCTCCATACAATAAAAATATACAATATAAAATACACATATTTTAACATATTTAATTATTATGTAGTCCTGAATTTCAGGACTAATTATTATGTTGTTGGTTATAAGTTCAGCTAAAAAAATTGTTTATCTGCTGCAATCTGTCAGTCTATTCATACTTTCTAAATCTTTCTATTTTAATTCATGTTTGATTTCAGTTTGGCAATTTATTTTTGTCAGAATTATTCAACTGAAATTAACCTGATTTTTGTTATATTAAATTTTTGTTTTGTTTTGTTTTTTTTTTTAATTTTTTTATTTATTTTATTTCACATGTTAGAAATTATTTCAGTGCTGTTCATGAATTATCACAAGAAAAGATATTTTCTTTGTGGAAATATTGAATGTCTCAAGTCGTTGAAGAGTGTTCCATCAATATAAAAGCAGAGTTGTAGATTGGGGGGGTGGGAGGGTAGAATACAATTTTTCTGGACAAAATTTGTTGTTCTCATTTTTTTGATAAATAATCATATGTTTTTGATAGTGCACGGCACCTACAACAGAGTTTGTATACCCAGCAGTGTGATTTTTAGCTCACCTGACCCGAAGGGTCAGTGTGAGCTATTGCCATCACTTGGCGTCCGTCGTCCGTCGTCCGTCCGTCGTCCGTCCGTCCGTCCATCCGTTAAACTTTTCACATTTTCATCTTCTCCTCTGAAACCACTGAAGCAAATTCAACCAAACTTTACAGGAATGATGTACTAAAGGTCCTTAACAAAGATTGCTCATTTCGTTCCGATCCGATAAAAAACATGGCCGCCAGTGCGGAACTTAGGTTTAACATTGGCCCTATGGGAAATTCACATTTTCATCTTCTCCTCTGAAACCACTTAAGCAAATTCAACCAAACTTTACAGGAATGATGTATGGAAGGTCCTTTACAAAGACTGCTCATTTCGTTCCGACGCGATAAAAAACATGGCCGCCAGCGCGGAACTTAAGTTAAACATTGGACCCTATGGGAAAATTCACATTTTCATCTTCTCCTCTGAAACCACTAAAGCAAATGTTACCAAACTTTACAGGAATGATGTACTAAAGGTCCTTATTGCTCATTTCGTTCTGATCCGATAAAAAACATGGCCGCCTGCACGGAACATAGTTTAACATTGGCCCTATGGGAAATTCACATTTTCATCTTCTCCTCTGAAACCACTGAAGCAAATTCAACCAAACTTTACAGGAATGATGTATGGAAGGTCCTTTACAAAGATTGCTCATTTCGTTGCAATCGGATAAAAAACATGGCCGCCAGCACGGAACTTAGGTTTAACATTGGACCCTATGGGAAAATTCACATTTTCTTTTTTAGCTCACCTGGCTAAAGCCAGGGTGAGCTTTTGCCATCACTTGGCGTCCGTCGTCCGTCGTCCGTCGTCCGTCCGTC
>MJUU01021155.1:32480-70702 GCA_002080025.1 Modiolus philippinarum | reverse complement strand
CAAAAGTTATTGCGTTTAAATGCAATAAAAAATATTTTTGCAAAAAATATGTCACGAATATGCTTCCGTAGAAAGCCTCCTTCAGAAATTTTTTTTTCATAATTTTGGCAGCCGAAATATTTTTTCACATAAAATCAGCTCCAAAATATTATTTTAAAAAAAAAAACCACCCCCCCCCCTTTTCAAGTTAAATGGTCGGTCCCTAAATATTTTACAAAAGGATATGGAGTAAATGAACATGAGACCATAACACACATGTTAACTCCAACTGCAATAATTTTTATGAGCTGTATGGCAATATTTCAATATTTCAATAAGCAATATTTCAATCTTCAAATTTAATTTTGTTTTTCAAAACACGTTTATTAACTTCTCTTAAATCTAAAATTAATCTCTTTATCCATGTTATCCCAGATTTGTTAATAAAAACACTTAAGGGCTTGACAAGAAACTTTATTTACACATTTACTTAAAAATAGATCCAATATAGCCTCTGTCACAAAATTAGAATTAGCGATAGCTAGTTCATTATTTTTATGAATTGTTTAAGGTGGTGTAGATATGAATGGAATAAGGTATCCATGGTTAATTGTAGCAAAACAAATTCACTAGCCCCTATAAATTTCCAATAAAACAAATGATCTTTTAACCTTCCTTTCACACTACAGTTGTTATAAGTATTTTTCTCATAATCAAAATATTCTGTATCAAGAGTAATTGTTTTGTTTTAATATCAACAATATCAACAGTAGAATCAAAATAATCAGAAAAATACTTATCATGATCATTGTTGACCCATGACTGCTTTCATAAGCTTTGGTCAATTTCTCCTCCAGTGTCCTTATTAATGACAGCTGAAACAGAGGTCGGTTGCACTTGGTGCAGTAATGTTTCTTTTGGCACGAAAATTAGAAATCCCACTGGGAGGAACTGCAGCAGCACCAGAAGCTAGACGCACTGTATCGGTTGGTTTATTAATCTTCTTTGGTGTTCTCTGCTTACGGAGCTTTTTATTACGTAATGCTCTGTTTTCTGCATATCTAATCTTCTTTTCATGTTCTGAATCAAATGCAACTTCACATGAAAGATATTCCTCAACAGTTTCCCAACCTGTGGGTATTTGTCTGCAATTTTTATGCACTTATTCCTCCTATGAATTTTGTCGCGGATATCACGACATATTTCTTTGACTTTCTCAATGTCTTCACATTCAGCAACTCTCTCGATTCTTTTAATATCACTATCTAAGTCTATATTAAACTCGAACTGAACTTTATTTCCATTAAATTTAAAAGTATAAAAATGTTCCGTCTTGAGTTTTTTTACAACTGTTTCAGTGGTGATGGCATTCTCTTCTTTTAATTCCCTTTTTAACGAACTTAGCTTATTGTCAAGATAAATGTAAAAAATGGACAACAGAAAACACCTACAATGACTGAAAATTATAATTGCTATGGAACTACACATGAAGAACACGAATAAGACAAGAGACAAACGTAGAGGAACTATATAGGAACTCGATAGGAACTCGGGACAGCCGGACTTGGTACCGGCACTAGCAAAAGCCAACGGTAGCGTTAAACCGGTTTATGGGTACCCAAACCTCCCCCTTACCTGTCTCATTTCCCTATAGTATAATAAACATACGAATAAACCCAATACAGGTAGATTACTAACTCCATGACCACACCCTTGAACGGAAAGGAAAACACAATACGTAATTTTGAAAGATGGGTCAAGTGGTGCTCGCCGCTAAACTGCCGGCTCAGGGAGCCTAGTTTTCTGGTAGAACACTGTCGCACTACGGAAGAAAAATCAAACTCAAAACTCCCCGAAGGGTTTGGTCAAGAATCATCATAAATTTCAGTAGACATCGCCAGTATCAGTGATAGGCCAGTGTGTGTGCAAAATTTGTGTCTTAAATAAATCCATTTGCTGCAAAGCACTAGAATCAGCGAAGGATTTGTCGCTTTCCTTCTGTTTGGATGTTCCTGCATCATTATTTGCTTCTAGGTCAGAATGTTCTCCATCAGAAGAGGATACAATACTTAAGAGGAAAAAAGCCTGTACACACTTGTGCTTGCAATGACTTCGATTGTCCTAACATAATACTCATTCACTTATATAATAAATGACAAACCCATTACTTGACAATTGTTAAAAACTACATTCTAACTATTTTAGACAACATAAACACTTCATCATTGATCTGTAACACCCAAATGACCTGTATATCGTTGATAAATATATTGATTGATCATTTAAATATTTGTTTTTTAGTAATATCACGAGTTTCTTGAATACAGCAACGCGTTATTGCAGAAAGATGTATCTGGATGAAATTTATTATTTTTTATTACACACAGTGGTTTCTTATAAAATCATTGCAATATTACAATACTTTGTGATTGGCAGATATTTGACAAACATATATCTTTGTCTTTAGATGTTTTCCTAGTATAATAAGATGAGTAGAGTTAGGAAATGTGTGTTCCTCAGAATAAATTGCTAGAATAAGTTGCGAATTACTTTCAAAGAAAACCGATAACAAAACCTCAAACACCTGCAAATTGTAATAAACGCGGCAACGTAAGTTCACTCACACATTTATGTACGAATTATTCTTTATTGGTGCCAAGGCGACAAAGATCTACTGAAAAACAGCAAAATTAGGTATTTTCCTTGGTATAACCATGTGAACAACAAATAAACTTAGAGTAATTCTTTTATTTGGTAAATGTATGATGGAAACATTTCCTATACCCTGAAAAGGTACATACGAAATTCCTGTGTACAAATATATGGATACACATAAATTGCAGTAAAGGTACTGGGTGTTTTCAATGCCTTGATAAGAGACTGACCACAAATATTGAAACGGAACAGTTGTTTCAGTCGTGTTGTATTGTGCATTTGTAGCAATCAAACTGTTTGTAAAGGATGCATTCTCACAAGATCATTCGTTTCACTTTTTCTTTTGTATTTCACCAAACTCTTTTAGGTCACTTTTTATTTCATTACTTTCTCCTTTGTATTTCATCAATCTCTTTTAATTCTTTTTTATTTTATCTATTTATTTATTTATCTGATTGTGTAGTTTCAGGTTTTAGAGATTAAATGTTATATCCAGGTATTCATGCTCATATAAAACCTACCTTCTCCGGCTAAACACTGCAATCTACGAAACTGAATAAAGCAAACCTTGCGTATTTTAGGATCTGAGAGGTATATCGTAGATTGTACTGTTGAAAGCAGAGTTTTCCGGCGAAGCGTTAGCGGAGCCGGAAAACGGACGTTTGCGACAGTAAAATCTTAGATTTACCCCTAAATATCCTAAAATACAGTTTGGTTATCTCTATTCTAATGCAAAATCGAAAAAGAACGGCTTTATAAAATTACAGGAAGATTGGTGTGCGTCTGCGCAATAACGTTGCTATTGGTTCCGACGGTAAATCGTCGATTTTACCCCCTGAAAATTTTGAAGCCATCCAATAAAAATTAGCGTTAAAAACATAAGTACATTAGAAGAACTTTTTTCTTACCTTAAAAATGCTAAAATATATCCATTTTATGCAAACATATTTTGTATGTTGTGCATTTCACAAGACCAACAAGGAAATTGTACATGTCTGGTTTATATTTGACTGTGTCATCAATCAATTTTGGACATTACAAATGTGTTTTTGTTTTACCTGTACAGATGTTATGGAGTCTTTTTAACATACCTACGGTCTAATGATGTACATAGTCCGATCGTGGCCAAATATTCTTAAGCAAATGCAAAATCTTTCGGTTCCGAAGTCAAACAGGAGGAACAATTTCTGTGGTGACAAGTAGATTGTGAATAGTCCAGAAATTAACAGTTGTTGTCGTTCAAATTCGCCAAGCACTCGTGCATTCACATAACTTCTAATTAATACGGTACTAAAGACATGGAAAAGAAACGTACTATCTCTTTCCAACCAGTTAGGCGAGTCATCATTCGCGTCATCGCTAAGTCGCGGCGCGACTTTAGACCGTCGCTCGGTGGGCCATCGCGAGTTCAGACCGCCGCGCGGGGGCCCGATCCACAATTATAGAAGATGGGGTCGTCCTTGTCATCTTCCGATTCAGAGAAGGAAGTTCGGTCTTCAAATCTCTCTTTCCATTGAGTAAACGCTCGATCAATGCACCCATACTTATGTTACTTAATTAAATTCCAAGTCAATTTATCCACTTCTCTGTGTAAGCACTTCAAAAGAAGTGATTACAACTTTGCTCATGTGTAAATCTATTCTTAGAGAATAAAGGCTTTAGCAAGATATCTATTCTTGTGTAAAAGTATAAGTTCTCTACACATTTTTTTACATTCTTTGTTTAATCACACCAAAGAAACGGAATGAAACCGACCTCCCACTCTTGTGTTTTAAATTGGTTTTGTATCAATCAATCACCGCCACCAATCAAGATTTCCATACTTATGTAAGATTATAAGATTTCGAGAACGTTTTGTCCACCTTCTATGTTAAAATATTTAAGGAGAAATTGCAGATTTACAGATGCTTAAATCTGTTCACAGGGATTAAGCACTACATCAAAATATCCAAACTCTTGCTAAATTTCAAGATCACAGAACCTTCTTATTTACCCTCTAAGTCTAATTACTTCAATCTATGAATCTGAATAAAACGATCTCCCCACATTTGTGTGTGGAATGTGTACTGTATTTAACAAACATCACTGTATAATGTTATCAAGCTTCCATCTCTGACTGGGAAGATGACAAGGACGATCACGTCTTCTATTATTGTTGGTTGGGTACCCTGCTCGGCGATCTGAACTCGAGCCGGCCCATCGAGCGACTTAGCGGTGACGCGGATGATGACTCGCCTAACTGGTGGAATAGACAGAGTATGTTACTTTTCCATGCCTTTAGTACCGTATTAATTAGTAGTTACATGAATGCACGAGCGCCTGGCGAATTTGAACGACAACAACTGTTAATTTCTGGACTATTCACAACTGACTTGTCATCGCAGAAAACGTTCTTCCTATTCGACTTTGGAACCGAAAGATTTTGCATTTGCTAAAATAATTTGGCCAAGATCTGGCTACGTACATCATTTAGACCGTGGATATGTTAAAAACACTCCATAACATCTGAACAGGTAAAACAATAACACATTTGTAATGTCCAAAATTGATTGATGACACAGTCAAATATAAACCAGACAAGTAAATTTTCTTGTTGGTCTTGTGAAATGCACACCATATGGTTTGCATAAAATAGATTTATTTTAGCATTTTAAAGGTAAGAAAAAGGTCATTAAGGTTCACAAGCCCAACATTACATAACAAATATTACATAACACTGTCACTTAAAATGAAAAACCGGGCGAGGACGATATTCCGTAAGACATACGTACTTATTTTTAATCGAGATTCAAGCAATATGTGCACAATAATGTGCAGAAGAAAACTATAATTATACAAATGAAAAGCTTTGAATACGTATTGAAAAACTAGTATTTAAGAAATAAATCGAGGAATTATTTCTGCTCTATAATGATTCGTTTTTTAAAGAATAAACGAGTGAAATTTTGTTATTTTTAACAACATTCCGGAATATAAAAAAAGAACAAGTAACAGATTATTAGCAATTCACAATTCAGAGTTGTATATACCTATGATGAACGACTTCGTTTCCATTTATATCCTAATAAACGCTTTTCTTGATAGGGACGTGAAACACTTGCTCACAAACATATGAGAAAAATTTCTACTGAATAAACATTAAAGGAGTAAATGCACATGAGACACAGTATGTACAAATAAACGGCAAAACAAAGCAATGGAACAACCATTATATTATCGTTGATCATTGTTATTCTTCATTAAAGTATTCAGTTATCTCGAGCCAAAAAAGAATATATTTTTATGATTTATGCAAATTATTGCTTGTTCAAACTCATCGGATTTAAAATTTATAGTATTCGATCTAATTGTAGGAATTAAATGAACAGCATAAGTCGTAAATGACCAAGCAACCAATTGAAATGACATATTGAACGCAGACTAGTATCAAAAAATTACATGTCAAATCGTAATTTATGCAAAGGTCCTTTTATTCTGTCTATGATTACTTTTGATTATCAATTTCATATTAAGTAAACTCCATGAAATATGTTATTTTAGATCACTGCATCGTATAATAAAAAATAAATGCTTATAAAAAGAAATACGCTTTAACTTTTTAATCGATTCATAATTTAACATGTTAAATATTCAAAGCACAAATTTGGAAGGTTTGCTTAATTCAGTTTCATTGATTGTATTGTTTAGACGGAGAAGGTAGATTTCATATGAGTATGAATACCTTGATATAACATTTTATCTCTAAAACATGGAACGACAAATACAAATATAAATAAATAAAATAAAAAAGACGTTAGGTTTTATGCATTTTAACATTTTTTGAAATAACGGATTTCCTTTGTTTGGGTTCTAGTGCTGCTGATGAGGAATAAATTTCCGAAATGGCCATACAGCTCATTAAAATTGTTGCAGTTGGAGTTGACATATGTGTTATGGTGTCATGTTAATTTACTCCATATCCTTTCGTAAAATATAAAAAGAGTTTGATGAAATACAAAACAACGGCAGTAGAATACCGAAGGAACAAAGGAGTGAAATTCACAAAAATCGAAGTCCAAAGACAGGGCAAAAACGAGAACACAGAAAAAAATGACGCTATAAACAAAAAAAAAAACGACAGAAGACAGACACAAAGCACAGAAACAGAAATCACAACATTCAGAACAAAGGCACTCACAGTGTGAACTTTAGTGAAACTGAGAGTGACATCAGGTGCTCTGGAAGGGTAAGCATGTCCTGCTCTGTTAACAGCACCCGTCACACTGTGAGTGATTCAATCCGGGAAAATGTCAAAAGTCGGTAGTCAAATCCGGGAAGACGTCAATCTAGCTGAAAATGTCCACTTTCATTTGGGATACTGACACGTCATATCTTTCAATGATGATATGGTGATGGCCATAGAATTTCTTGAGGGATGAATTTAACAAAGGTTGAACAAATCCCTGACTAAGCAGCTTTTGGGACAGTGTTTTTGCTCTGTTCAAAAAATCACTGTACATACTACATGCTCGACAGTAACGAATCAACTGTGAAATGTACACTCCATAGGCTGGAGAGGTAGGTATATTGCTGCTAAGAAAGGGAAAGTTCACAATGGGGAAGTTTAAATTATCACGCTTGTTATATAGCTTAGATTTCAAACGTCCATTTTTGTCAATATACAATAAAAGATCTAGGTACGAAGCTGAAGTAGGTGTTTCAGTTGTTTCTTTAATTTCAAGCTCATTTAGATAGATCTGATGTAAATACTCCTTAAATTTAGGATTATTAAAAGAAAGTACATCGTCTATGTAGCGGAAGCTGAAATTAAAGGACTTGGCTAAATATTTTTGTTTTCTTTGAATAAGCCCTTGTAAAACTTGGCCTCGTACGAGTAAAGGAAAAGGTCAGCTAAAAGCGGCACACAGTTTGTTCCCATACAAATGAGAAAGCAAATGAAATAACAAAAGACCTAAAAAAAGTTTGGTGAAATACAAAGGAAAAAGTGTAATGAATGAACTTGTGAGAATGCAACCTACAAAAAACTGTTTAATTGCTACAAATACACAATACAACATGACTGAAAAAACTGTTCCGTTTCAATATTTGTGGTCAATCTCTTATGAAGGCATTGAGAACACACAGTACATTTACTGCAATTTATGTACCGTGTTGGTTAAGTATCCATATATTTGTACAAATGAATTTCTAAAGGTATGTACTATTTCAGGCAAGGGTATATGAAATGTTTCCATCATACATTTACCAAATAACAGAATTACTCTAAGTTAATTTGTTGTTCACATGGTTATGCCAAGGAAAATGCCTAATTTTGCTGCTTTTAAGTAGATCTTTGTCGCCTTGGCACCAGTAGATAGAATGTCATTTCTAATCGACTTAACGTTTGAATTGTCTTTTGTTGAGTTAAACAAAATGAGTTGTTCCCTTTTTTTATGCAGATGGAGATTTCAATAAATAGTAATTCGTAAATAAATAAGAGAGTGAATTTACGTTGCCGCATTTATTACGATTTGCTGGTGTTTGAGGTTTTGTTCTCAGTTTTCTTTGAAACAACGGCAGTAGAATACCGAAGGAACAAAGGGGTGAAAGTCACAAAAATTGAAGTCCAAAGACAGGGCAAAAACGAAAACACAGAAAACATTGACGTTAGACGCAAAAACAATAACGTTAGACAGATACAAAGCACAGAAACAGAAATTACAACATTCAGAACAAAGGCACTCACAGTGTGAACTTTAGTGAAACTGAGAGTGACATCAGGTGCTCCGGAAGGGTAAGCACGTCCTGTTCTGTTAACAGCACCCGTCACACTGTGAGTGATTCAATCCGGGAAAATGTCAAAGTCGGTAGTCAAATCCGGGAAGACGTGAATCTAGCTGAAAATGTCCACTTTCATTTGGGATACTGACACGTCATATCTTTCAATGATGCTATGGTGACGGCCATAGAATTTCTTGAGGGATGAAATTAATAAAGGTTTAACAAATTCCTAACTAAGCAGCTTTTGGGAGTAATTCGCAACTTATTCTAGCAATTTATTCTGAAGAACACACATTTCATAACTCTACTCATCTTATTATACTAGGAAATCATCTTAAGACAAAGATATATGTTTGTCAAATATCTGGCAATTACAAAGTATTGTAATATTGCAATGATTTTATAAGAAATAAAATAAAATAAATTTCATCCAGATACATCTTTCTGCAATAACGCGTGGCTGTATTTAAGAAACTCGTGATATCACTAAAAAAACAAACATTTAAATGATCAATCATTACCTTTATATTCACGGGACACTGTTCAAAATTTTTATTTTTGGTAGAAACCAATTGTACTCCGTAGCGCACAATCGTATGAAATTATGTGAAGCATATAACGTAATAATTCTTTTGTTCTTTTATATTGTAGCTGATGTAAAGAATGTGAAACATGAATACGGAATCAAATATTTCCAGATAATAAGCTTATTCGTTCAACACACATTATTTATGATGAATAAAAATAGTATACAATCAATTGATTTTGTCATTTTCAGTGTTTTGCTTACTAAAAAAAATTCCCTATAGAAGTTTCACAGTCGTCACTATGATTCGAGGTATCGTTTTTAACAATGTTTCTATTTGACAAATGATAAAAGATATTTACAGTAGATCAATGGTTGATTGTTTGACTGATGTACACCGACTTTGACTGAACACCAATCTTTTTCTAGGGGAGTGTCATAGTTGTGATATCATATTATTACCCTTTTCAGGGTATCCGATAATACCTCTGGTATTCTTAGAGGTACACGCCGTGAACGTTTTATTCTATTGCGCTTTTGTTTATCTCTATTTCTTTATTTCATTTTTTTGTCTCTATTTGTGTTGTCTTCTTTTTGCCATTTCTTTTAAATGTTAGGTTTTCGATTTTTTTACTTCTTCTGTTTCGATTGCGTCGCGTATCTCTCTAGAACATTTGTTTAAATTGTGTTTTGTGCAGTATCATATAGATTTTATTAACCGATCCATGTTGCAGCATAATTTTTTCAACAAATGTTTGGCTGAAATTTCAATTTGATTAGAATAATGACTTGTATACTAAATTATATATTGGTAATCAAAATATTGCATTTTTATAATAATAACAATTCGTTTTGTAAGTTTTTGTTATGTAAAAATGTTTAGATATATTTAATATATCGGGGTAATAACTAAATAATCGAACAGAATTGTCACGAGTCAAAGTTCACAGAGGTAAAAAGACAAAGAAGGAGGACAATCGCCGGAAATTGTCGCCGGTAAAGTTCCTTAAAAATACTAGATTTCGCGTTCACTTGTCAGCAATTTGGCAGTACAAATCTGTTCATATGATATTTTCATGGTAGGAACTAAATTCTATTCATACCATGTAAAAGTGTCGAATAGTGATACAACAAATGGAATTGGAAAATTCGAAAATGAAAGGCATAAAAGTACCAAAAATTTAAATAATTTCTAAACCTAAAGACTCATTTAGAAAATATTATTTCAAATTATGCTCGTTGGTATAATGATACATCGCACAAAGACGATATGGACATTACAGCTTGCATAACTGAAGTATCATTGTATATCTGTGATTCGAGATTCGTTTTATACTTAGTATTAGTAGAAACATTTCTTTTCATTGTCGAAGAAGGGGACTTTTTGCGCGCCATTAAAACGGTTTAATCCACTCCTTCTTTTGAAATGCATTTAAAAAGTCAGGACTTTTGCGGTTGAGAATTTTCAGGTTGCTTTGCGTCTAATTTAAAGAATACTCTTACAATGTATAAATTTAGAGTCTTTCTAAGTCAGCTCGTCATTTACGTTTGTCTTTCATATGTGTTCTTCTGGTGTAGTTTCCTTGTAAATCGTGGTTTTTGATTGTAATTTGCGGCCATTGCATGTGTTAATAATTGTTTTTTCCTAATTTCTGTTGGACCAGAGGTCCCCGAGGATATTCACCAGCCCAATAGTCAGACTTGTCTGACATGAAAAATTTACCTTGCGTTTTATAGAAATTTACTGTATTATCAAAATTCAAACCCCTTTAAAATACTAAGGCTTCATTCCTTGTATGGCACTCGGTAGATATCCTTGGTACTGGATTTGGTTTCCTATTTCGATTTATTTGGTAATGAGTACTTCTTTGTTTACAATTTTTCGATTATGGCTTTCCATATTAGTTGATTTTAATGCTGCTGATGAGAGGTTACTCCTTGAAACACGAGTACAGGATAACGAAATTAACTGTTTTTTTCTGCAACTTTGTTATTTTTGTATTTTGTTGATTTTTTTTTAATTGTGAGTATTAACTTTTTAAGACAAATCCGTCAAGTGCTTTCAAAACAAATGTTCAAAATAATTCGGAAAAATAGAAAATGGGATTTGGATCAAAATTAAGGGTTAACTAATTTCTGCATTTATTTTAATAGAAGCATTTTGTTTTGTCATTGAAAAAAAAAACATCCAAAGAAACGAGAAATATAACTAAAATAGGCGAGCCTGCAAACTTTATGTTCTGATTTACATGATACCCAATATGAACTTAAAAAAATGT
This sequence comes from Modiolus philippinarum, assembly GCA_002080025.1. Classification (NCBI taxonomy): domain Eukaryota; kingdom Metazoa; phylum Mollusca; class Bivalvia; order Mytilida; family Modiolidae; genus Modiolus; species Modiolus philippinarum. The sequence continues at coordinate 59,503 of MJUU01021155.1, read as the reverse complement.
TTTCTTGTTAAGCAACTTAACTTTGTAATACAAGTCCATTTTTTGGAAAACTTTAGTTGAAAAATTTCATTACCTTACCTAAGATGTGAAGAACTGAACACTGCAAGTGTTTCGGCACACACTTTGTAATTGACTGTTGGTGAAAATACATGATCCGATTTACCAAATGATCCATTAAAATATATAAAACCTAATAAGAATATACAACATAAAAATTTCAACCGAGTTATTCGGGTGGAAGTAGTATCGCACGTTATTGCATGACTTTCAACCTTTCTAGTATTGTAATATTAAATAAAGTCTAGAAATGGAAAAGATTCGTTCCAATAGGACAAATATCTTCTAGAATTACAGAATCTTTGTAATAAAAGTATCGGCAAACGAAAACCGAAGCAAAAAGTCGTACATGTTTGAATTTTTAAATCGAAAAAATAAAAAAACATTCGAATTGGGACAGCATGACAAGAACAAAAAACAAAAAACGAAAAAAAAAAAAAAAACAAAACAAAAATGAAGAAGAATGCGACAAAAGTACAGCACTTCCAGTATGAAATCTAACTAAAGGTATCATCAGGTGCTCCGGAATGTAGGCATGATCTGCTCCATTACGATTTAGCACCAGTCACACTCCTAATGAAAATTCTGACATTGTGATAGTCGGTGTTTGTCACTCAAGTAATAAACACTGGATCTTCATAAAGATTTCTAGTTTCATTAGTGAGGTTGAAAAATTGTGATGTATGCTCTGTATATATTTCAGTTACGGTGTACTTGTTTGTGAAAGAATTTCTGATACGGATATACTATTATACTTTCAAATTTTGGGATTTATTTTTGAAATTTGGAAATGTAATTCTGACTATCTGTTTAAAATGCCTACATCTCACTATTCTATAATGCCAATTTTTCTTACAATCGATTTGATTAGTGCCCTGTGTGTGTGTCTATATGTTGTAATCGTCCACTAGCTTAAGACATTAGTGCTTTTGTCGGGCAACGGATGACGGTGATTATAAGAGCACTTTGCTAGTTTAATTAATGTTTGTTGACAAACCCGCATCCACGTTGCGTTGCATGTAGCGTTGTTTGACAATAAGCAAAGAATTCCACTCAAACCAGTGCTAGGGGCCGTCTTGAACTTACTTTGAAGTATGAGAAATGCTCATTGTTGAAGGCTTCATGGTGAGTTCAAGATGAAGAACAACAATAAAAGCGTTGTTCCTTTGCTTGTTTTTACCATGTATTTGTAGAGACTGTGTCTCATGTGCATTTACTCTATGTCCTTTCATTCACCATTGACGACTGTTAAATTTCAATATTGATAATTGCAGCAGTGACTGATTGATTTGATGTAGATTTGTAGGTATATATGTATGCATTTAACGAAAGGAAATGTTAACTCTAACTGCAATTTATTTTTACTACGTGAATTTGTGTTATGAACGAACTCCGTACTTCGGAAAATGCTTTTTGTGTGTTAATAATGAAAGAAAGGGCTTCATCAATCGTTGTTATATAAGCTTTTGCCTCTGATAAGACAGTTCCACTTAGAACAGGTTTTCCGATGGTTGTGTCAATTTGCATTCAATCTCTACCCCTTTTGTATATAGTAACATTTACAAAGCTCTGTCCTTAGCCGATCTAGGCTTAATTTAGACCCTTTTAATAATTTGTTCTCTATCAGCATTACACGTGTTTCCATTGCTGGATTTCAAATATGTTAATTTTATCTACACTGAAGAGACTTAAGTTGTCGAAATGGCCATATGCAGAAATTTAAGAAATAAAACATGGCCGCCATACTATATTGTCATTATAACATGGGCTTGAGTTGTTTTTGCAAATATTTTATCCCGAGCGTTAGCGAGGGGTAAAATATGCAAAAACAACGAAAGCCCATGTTATAATGACAATATAGTATTTAATATGGAAATTTCACCCATTTAATACCCGAAGCGAGCAGCGACTATCTAATGATTCCGTAACATTTTGATTTTGATAAACAAACTCGCTGACAAAAAAACTTTCCACAAATACAATAAAAACTTACTTTTGTTTAATTTGATTGCTATTTTTTCTGTAGAAAATGCCTCATGTCCTCTTAATCTCCATTCAAACTTTCCAACCAACGCTGCTGACGAACCGGACATTACGATTTTATTTGTGACGTCACAAGTAGGAAAATTAAAGTTTGTCTCGAACATTGCCTTTTCAAGTAGAAAAAAAATTCCATAATGAATTTCGGAAACAAATTTAATTAAAAATTTGTTGGTGGATGGTAGATCTTGACAGTTAGAATAAAAAATAGATTTAAAATATACAACAGAAACTATGCATCTTTTGCGCATGTGCTAAGAGTGTTATATTGGTATTATAACATGACTCTATTTACAAAGCTAATACAGGAAGCCATATTAGAATAACAGAATAACATACGGCTATTATTTTGTCTTTGCTTTTTTTAATGTAGAGAAGCTATCAAATTTTATATTTTATCTGTCGTAGAAAGATTGCATGATCACGATTTTTTAATTCTTCGTTCTTAAGAGATATGCCACCAACCAAGTGGGCAACCAACTGATTACCTCCATTTGTCTACATAATGATGTAAATAGAATTCCATAGTGGGCTGAAAGGTGACATGTAAAGTTTAACCCAAATCAAACCGAAAGCCTTACAGCGTTTGTAAGAACACTTTGTCAGTTAAGTTTATGTTTGTTGGCGATCCCATGGATGTAGCGTTGCTCATCAATTAGCAATGAATTCCGCTTAAACCGGTGCAAGGGGCCGTCTTGAACTTGCTATGAGATATGAGTAATTCTTATTGTTGAAGGCCTAATGTTGACTTCAAGATGAAGAACAATAATAAAAGCCTTGTTCCATTGCTTGGTTTTACCATGTATTTGTAGGGATTTTGTCTCATGTGCATTTACTTCATATCCCTTCATTGTTAATTGTAATTTCGTGGAAAAAGACCCAGAATGCCATCCGCCTCTTATTATGGACTGTTATGTTATTAACTCAATAGAATCCAACAAACACTTAGGACTGGTCATATCTATCGACGGTAACTGGCATGGTCACATTGAAGAAATTTGCTGCAAGGCTTGTCTCAGTTTAAACATGTTTACATGTTGTATAAACTAAAATTTCGAGTTGACCGTAAAACATTGGAATTTATGTATTTCTCTTATGTAAGTCAAATCCTGACGTTATTGGGGACAATTGACCCCAATACCTAAAAGATAATTTGGAACAGGTTAACTACGAAGCTGCGCGTATTAATACTGGTGCCACCAAACTTACAAGTCTTGATATTCTCCTAGATGAAGCTGGTTGAAAAACGCTTGTTGAGAGCAAAAAACAAGCACAAACTGACTGTCTTTCATCAGGTGGTTACTAATGTTACTCCCCCTTATATCTCAATCTTGTCCCCAAGACCCTTTACCAAATTCATTCATATGGTACCTGATATTCTGATCGTTAAGATCCAATTCAGTTTGGTACATCGTTTTATTATAAGTTTGTTACCAGCTACCGTCCGTCTATGGAATGCTCTACCAAGCCATATAAACACAGGTAAAAAAAAATTAATAAGTCAAAGAACTGTTCTTCTACAGAGGTTGTAGAATAGGACAGATACACACACACTAGAATTTGTACTGAGAGTAGTGGGGTAAGGGATCATTTGTTCGAATTCGGATGACCCATTTTGTACTTAAAGTTATAGTGTCGTCTAAGCTCTTTCTGCTTCTTTGTCCAAATTATTTAGCACAAAGACAGAAAATGATCATTCATCTTCCGTCGCAGTTACAACAGAAACTGCGTGTCATAGAAATTAACTGTTTTTATCAATATTGTAATCACTTAAAAATACTGAGGCTTCATTCCGTGTTTTGCACTCGGTTGATGTCCTTTGTACTGGATTTGGCTTCCTATTTCGATATTTTGGGTAATGAGTACTTCTTTTTGGACAATTTTTGGATTATGACTTTCCATATTATTTGATTTTAATGCTGCTGATAAGAGGTTACTCCTTGAAACACCTGACAGCATAACTAAATTACTGTTTTTATGCCTTTCATTATTTTTTGTTTATATTAAGTAAGCCATTACTGTCGGACATAGAAAACTCTAAAAAAAACTTTAAGGTAGTGCAAAATTTTATTTTAATAAGTAAAAGATTTATTTAGTTTCCTATTATCTTGAGTGTTTAGTGTCTAATTTAATGTTCCCATGTATTATGTAAACTCATTTAATAATGTGCCTTGTATTAATTTAGAAAATATGAAAGGATATGGAGTGAGTGTACATGTGACAAAAACGCACACGATACATAGAAAACTCAAGGAAACGGCTTTTATTCCTGTTTACATCTAGATGTCGCCTTAGGGTCTTCAGCCAGAGGTGAACAATATTCATCCCTTTCAATGGTATTCTTGACAAAAAGTTTAGTTAAAATATGTCATTGACGCAACACATGTCGAGAGTGGTCAATGGGAATATATGTCACCCACATCTAACTTTTTTCTCATTTTTTTATATTCATTAGTTATTCTGGAGTGGATCGGTGTTCCTCTACAAAAGTCTCTTTAATATAAATGATTATTTTCTTCATATGCGCATTTCGACAACATTTAGATCATATTGGTTATTTGTTCTCTTTCAGTTTTTGAACATCTTTGAGTTAATGGTCTTCCAAAAGTATAGATTTTATCTGCACCGAAGAGACTTAAGTTGTCGAAATGCGCATATGTATTCATCTTGTTTTTATTGTTTATATTTTGTCTTGCAAAGGAGAGGAAATTTGTATAAGTGCTGCGTCACTTGTTTTCCTATCCTTATTCTGTATATGTATAAGCATATGTCAATATAATATCTAATAAAATATTTTTTACACCTAGGAGTGCTCCATGGCGAGACGACTTGGAAAAATGGTATCTTTGAAGTTATAGAAATATATGTACCATTATTAAGCTATAAAGGGAAACTCCGAACCTGAAACAGATTAAAAATAAAGCACTATATCTACCTCTTTTTCTGACTTCCATCTCAAACTTGAGAAAATGGCCATCTCAGTACTAAAAATTAAAACAAAAGGGGACGATTTTAATTTCAGTTATGTTTTATATTTAAACCCCTAGTAAGCTGAGTAATGTTTAGGTAAAGGTAAATGTTCCAATATCAAAAATCGAGAAAAAACATTATTGTGAAACTTAAAATACAATTTGTTTATATTTTTCTCAACCGGACTAACCTAACTCTACACCAACTCCACTAACCTAATTAATGAAGGAAGGATAACAGGAAACACTAACAATGGCCGAACATTACAATCACATGCCATAATCCACCAGAGAACTGCACACAAAAAAAACAATAAAATGACAAAAGACAAACATAGACAGCGATAGGAACTCGAGATAACCGGACTTGGTACCAACAGCTAGTGGTAGGGTTAAACCGGTTTATGGGTACCCAAATCTCCCTTTTCTCTATCCCGTTTTCCTATAGTATAATAAACATACAAATAAAAGCCAATACAGGCAGAACACTAACTCCAAGACCACAATTTTGAAAAGGAAAGTATAAAACAAAACATAATTAAGAAAGTTAGATCATGGAGTGTTCGCCGCTAAACTGCCGGTTAGCTCAATGAGCCTAGTCTGCTGGTAAAGCACTGTCGCACTGATATTAATCAAATTCAAAGCTTCCCGAAGAGATTAGAATCGTAAAGAATCGTCATGGATTTCAGTAGACATCGGCAGTATCAGTGGAGGCAAGTATAATTGTAAAATATTAAGGTCATTGGATCCCAAAGCCAATTAACTGGATCGTGAAGAATATCCGGTCAATATGTACAGAATGAAAGTTACGTCCAAGTTTTCTGGATTTTTTATTAATTTTGACATTTTTGAACAACATTTCCGTTAAAACGAGGGTGAGAAATGCCTTTTTGCGAGTCGCATTTTATTTAGATATCAAATGTTCATATCTTCTATAAAACTTCTCTTATGTGTTCATCAATCTATGAAATGTAACCTTGTTGTAAAAGTTTGGATGTGATAGTAAGGTTACGTTCATTAAAGTCGTCAAGAGTAGAACAGACGCGTGCGAATCGTCCCAGTTGAGATATATACACCCCATATGATGGAGGTACAGGAACGTCGCAATCAAGAAAAGGGAAGTTAGTAATGGTGAAATCGTAATCATCCCTTTTATCATATATTAGTTTCTATTTTACCGGGGTCAATAATCATAGTAAGATCCAAAAAAGGGCAGGTAAGCTTTATTTAATTTCAGTTGTTGAGGGTAAATAATGTCTTCATAATCTATCAAAAGTAAGGGTATCGTCAATATACATGTTGTTATCATTGAAAATAGAAATAATTCTATCACTGTTTGGTATGGTTCCGTTTTGAAATTTTTTCATGAAGTCTCGTCTTTAACAGAAAGGGAAAAGATCTGCAATCAGAGGTGCACAATTTGTACCAATGGGAATACCTAACGACCAAAAATATTGTCCAGCAAAAGATTTAGTGCATTAATCATAACATCATATGTCCGGGAAAATGATTATTGTGGGTAATATTAGATAAGAATCTTTGCTTTTTGTAAGAGCAAATAAACTGCAGACCAGAAAACTTGGAACCATTCAATAAGTTGTGCCAATTTAAATTTACTCAAATTATGTGGAAGGATAGTATAAAGTGTAGAAAAATCATAAATGTCGATAGATGAGACTGTCCTTTCAATTGATTGTTGTTTATCTAAAACTTCAATAGAATTTTTTACACTCCAAAAGTAATTTATACCAGAGTTTAGTTAGTTTTTTGCAGTATTTAATAACCAACTCCTTTATACAAGTAAGTGAACTAGTTAAATGGATGGATAAATTAGTAGTAGAACACTTACTAGATGTCGAAATAAACTGATGTTTGAAGGGATTTTTGTGAAGCTTCGGATCCCAGTATATGGTAGGTAAGATGTTATCTTTGGGTGGAACTTTTAGCATTTCTGGTTAACGTTTTTTTTTTCGTCTCAATTGGTACGTTTGAAAGTGTATGACTTGTCCAGTTCGGTTTTTTTTTTTTTTTTAACACCGGTGTAGTATTTCTTTCAGACGATAGCAACGTAGTAAGAAGCCTTGTCATCAGGTACAAACACATATTTTTTTCCAAGATTCTTCAATTGTAGCTTAATTCTATTAACAGACAGCTTAAGAGGTGGCTCAAAATAATTATTTTCATAAAAATTTATTCTGTTGGTGACCTTGGTAATAATTTGATCTTTAAGCAAATTTAGAGCATGCTTGTCTGCACTTTCTTGTTTGCACCATTTTTTTTACAATATTTGGTTACAGCATCTTTAATCATAGCAAAACATGCTTGCCTATTATTTTTGAAGGTGAGCCATGTTTAGGTCCTTTCTAAAGAATTGTCTAACTTTTTATCTACAATGATGTTAAGATTCACCTTTAAAATATGTCCAAAAGGGTGATACTAGGCGTGCTTTAGGTATAGCTTCAACTTCATAAGTCTTATGTTACTAAGTATTTTAGTGGATGATAACAATTTCTCCCAATTATACTTCAGATACGAATTATTTTGCAGAAGGTTTGTTTAATTTTAACGAAAGAGGTCTGAAAATTTTCGTAAAGGTTTTCCTGTAAACGATAGTCTTCTTAACAGTAGAAATTCGCGCAGTGTCGTTGAGTATATATCGCAGTAAAAATAGAATTCCCTCGCTATTATACTATATGTACATGCAACATTTTAATTAATACAGATATAATTGCCATAACTGGCAATAAAAACTGAAAGGATATTGAGTTAATGCACACATGATACAAAGTCTCTACAAATAAATTAATACCAAGCCATGGAATAACGCTTTTATTGCTGTTCTTTCTCTTGAAGTCACCATGATGCCTTCAACAATGAGCCTTGCTCATTGCTCATACCTAAGGCAAGTTCAAGACGACCCATAGCACCAACTGGAGTGGAATTCTTCGCTAGAAATCGAGCAATGCCAAATCCATGGTCTTGGAGTCATGGATGCATGATCGTCAACTAAAATAAAATAAACTGGCAAAGAATTCTTACAACTGCTGTTATCCGTCGTCCGACAAAAGGACAAATAAGAACAAACACGACATATAAACAACCACAGGGCACGCATCGAGTTAATTGCAAGAAAATTTTGCATTATAAATAGTGAGATGTGGGCACTACAAACAGGTGGTCAGTAGAAATTTTTGAAATTACAAAAACTAAAATGCCAAAATTTTGAAAATTTGATGGTGTATCCATATAAGATATAATCTAGAACGAGAACACCATAACTAGAGCTGAGCATACATCTCTCTCACGGGGAATATTTTTACATTTCTAATAGTTTTTGTTGAATAAAAATATTCATTGGACTATGCATACTCGGCCACACAAAATTCATTTTATATGCCCCAAAGAATAAGATTTTTTGTTTCTAGTAGGAAAAATGAAAGGATATTGGGTGAATGTACATGTGACAAAAACTCACACGATACATAGAAAACACCAGTTTATCAAGGACAGGGCTTTTATTCCTGTCAAGATCTTGATGTCGCCTGAGGGTCTTCAACCAGAGGTGAACAATATTCACCCCCTCAAGCGAGACAAAGAAGGCCCCTAGCGTGCACTTAAGCGGTATTCTTGACATTCTAGTCTAGTAGTACTATAATACAAACAAACAGTGATTCCTGAATACTTCTACAAGATATCTAATTCTATGGACTCGAACGTAACGAAATTTATGCAAATCTGAGGTGACACCTTGGTACCTTTTATGTAAGGTGTGCGACACAAAGGCTTCCAATGAAATCGTTACACATCCATGGGAATCGTTATGGTGATATCAAGGATCAACTATCATTAATGATTTGCACAATTCATCAATAATCACTCACTGAAAAGGGTGATTTTAATATATTTTCATAAAATCTGGTAATCAAATAATGAAGAAGGGAAGGGTCTGATAATAAAATAGTAACAAACCATTTCACCTGGTAGTCAAATACTCACATACCCCCTAATAATCAGGAACTCAAGAAACCCATGAAAAGGATCATCATTGACCAGAAGTAACATCAATCATATAATTTGTGTGTCACACGTTGCGTTGGCATTCTAGTACATGTGTTACTTGATTCTTTTTTTTTAATTAAATAAATAAATTAAATAAATCAATCATAAGGCACAAATAATATTATAAAACATTTAATATGTTCATTTGTCTACGTATCCAATACATAACTTTGTCTCTGCAGAATAAGCTTGTATCATGGAGGTACTTTGTAAAATATCTGATAAAAGTAACGTTTGTCATCCTGATGGTTGTGATTGTGGCCCCGCCAAACAAAAAAAAAGAAAAATAACAATAATTAAAAAGTCAATTGTTCAGAGAACAATTGCAAGGTCTTTCACCAGTTTTCACCATGATTATATGTTTGAATTTTGATTTTGTTGTCTATTTCGGTCAAAAATATGCAGATCTCAATGATACACACATTTTCTCCCGTACATTTGACCATCTATCTCTTATAGTTTAAGAGTTTCAGTGATAACAAGGCCAAAGGTAATCGGTGACCTTGACGGATGACCTTTGACCTTGACATTTTTAGATGACCATATATAGCCTATTAACAATGGTGAAGGTTTCAACTCTGTACCACGCATTGTTTGGGAGTATTTAGCATTAACGGAATCCCAAAATCTTTCAAAGGGCAATAACTCATATAAAGAGTCGTCGAATTTTTTCGGACTAAATGTTGCGTCTCGTGATTGTGAACATTTTTTCTCTTACATTTGTTTAGCTATCTATTGCAGTTTCCGAGTTTATCTGATAACAAGGTCAAAGGTCACGGTCAAAGGTCACCGATGACCTTCAACCTGAAATTTTCAACCTCAAATTGAAGGTCTTTTCGCACTGTTCATTTTTAATACATATGTTTACTATAATATCTGTAAGCGTTTAAAAGTTATTTGCAAAAAACAATTTGCTGAAACGCGTCAAGGGCTATAACTCAAAAACGGTTCATCGCAGAGTTTTTGTTCAATTGAATCAAATGTAGATCTCAATGAAAGGAGTATTTTTGCAATATAATGTTTTCATAAATTTTTTATCATTTTGGAGTGATCGCGATAACAAAATTTCACATGGCGGCCATTTTGAAAATGGCGGACGAAAAAAAATTTTGACCTCGGATATGTAATCAGGACCTTGAAAGCTACCTGGAAACCAAATTTGGTGGAAATCCGATAATTTTGAGAAATTTGCATATTTAGGGGTCAAAAACGCGTAACCCCCCAAAATTTTTTTTCATGATAAATCATCCTTAGGATGTATGCAACATTTTCCACATCTCAGATTTTTGATTCGGTGACGGTCTCTGAGTCTAACCGATAACAATGTAAACCGTGTTTGGGGAGATAACTCCTTTACTAAAAATAGCTCAATATGCTTGCGTCGGTTTTGAAGTCCCGCAGCAATGCAGACTTATCCCACTAAGTAAGGTATGGATATGTAGTTTTGAGGCTTCGCACGGCAGAAGAAAAAGAAAAATAATAATAATCGGAAGAATTACAGTAAGGTCTTTCACATGTGGTGATCTAATTCGCGGGAAAGTGTATGTCGATCTATTATGACGTCACACTGAAAAGACCAAATAAGGAATATTCCGGCTTGAAAATCAAGTCAATTTCGCATCCGACTCGTGTTTCGCAAATGCGCCGATCGAATGCGCCGTGTATTAGTGTCAAACTACCTTAATTAAAAAGCATATGCAACGTGCACCTCTATTTAAACTGTACAAAGGAATTACTTGAAGCTCCTTCCACTTTATGTCCTTAAGGAGGTAGACTAGGGTAGGCCTTAAATTTTAAACTCGTTTAATTTTTGTACTATTTTCAGTATTGAAACTTCATGTCAACTTGAAGCAATTTTCAACTTTTGTTGTCTATTGGTTTTCAAAGATACCTTAATTCTCATTTTATTTGGTCCGTTTAGGACTTGGTTTGGGTGTATTAGATTAGCTTTAATTAAATTTGCATTGGATATAAAATTATTTCAAATGCAAAATTTTGTAGCATAGACATATGTGAAAGTAAGCATGCATACTGATAGTAAATTTTTATCGTTTGTTCTGAAATACATGAGTGTTTTGAACAGTAAAGGCGGAAATTTTTACTTTATTTTGATCAGTATTTTAATCATACCTGTGGCAATGATTCTTTTTATTCATGTAAGTATTAGAAAAATGAAAAACGGATTATCTCCCCATACCCTTGGTCTACCCCCTTCAATAATACTTCAATTTAAGGTGTAACACAACTAATTCAGAACCCAGCCAGGCACATATGTGAATATAGTCCTTATTTGAGACAACATAGTTCCAAGGAAGTGTTAATAGTGTCGTAGATTAAAAAGGTTGACTAGTCATTATGAATTAAATTGAAAAGGCATTCAATAGAGATTCTTTTCAGCCTACATTTATACAATTTCGTTAAAAAATTAAAGATTTTATCAAAGTTGAAAGCGGTGGTATTTTTCCCATGAAAACACAGACAGGAAGTACCTATCCCTAGGTTGTGACCTTTCGGGAACCAGTTTTTTCTTATATTACAGTTAAGGTCGGTTGATTTTTTCATGAGGGTTTACCGAAAGATGTGTCTTTCAGATGAGACATGTGTCATTTTGTACAAATTCTAAGAATGCAGAAACATGTACAATTTAACATGGAATGCAATGGGAGTCGGAATTAGTTGTGTTGCACCTTAAGCAAATAAAACACTAGGGTCACCGACCTCGTTTTCGATCAATGACGTCATAAATATTGATCTTTACTGCAATTTTATTGATTCGTTGTTCTGCAGATAAACTCTCGTAAAACCGTTCAGTTTCAAATTCATTGGTTTTTTGGACACCACTATACCAGGGATTTGCTTTTGAACGGGAAAAAATATTTCGTATCTACGCTCTAGGCCAAAAAATATTTTCCCGCCATATTAAGCCCCTAAAAAATAAGACAAAACATTAAAGTACTCAAATTTGGTACATAATAATTTATTGAGAATTGGGCAGAATATTATGCAAGTCGTATAACTTCGATGAAAGAAGAAAAAAGGGAACCCCCGGATCAGGAAAAGAGATATTTTCTTAAAATGTGTAAAATTGCAAATCTCGGGAAAGAAATAGCGCGTTTTCTACCTGTAAAGTCAAATGACGTTTTGAAACAATAAAAAATCGAAATCCTTGAAATCTATGGTTTTTATTCCATCGGTATAGAAGAAGATCAGGAAAATTATTCCATGTGAAAGTATCATATCGTCCGAATTTGGCATTAATTCGTCCATATCCATAATGTGTCGTGCACGTCTGCTTATTTCTATCGTCAGTAAGAAACTGACCCTAGGAGAGAAAAGGGGCGTTTCCGCGCCAATTGTGATTTATGTCTCAATGACACATATTCTTTATTGTACATAATTTTAGGGTATCATTCGATATTTTGATAGGCTAGACTCGTACTGACGTACTCATCACATGACTATCAAAATATCTCATGATACCCTTAAACATTCTGTACAATAAAATATACATAAAATGGTCTTTTTACATAAAAAGACCAAAGGAAAAAATAACATTTCATTTTGAATAGTAAAAATACCCCTCAAAGATGGGAAAATCCCGAAATAGGCCAATAAAGATCCTACTAAAATAAAAGATAAAGCCTCCAGATAAATTATAGGCCTTTTAATTATCAAATTAACAATGAAAAGATATGGGGTAATTTACAGAAGACAAAATCTGTGCAAAAAACATTGTAAAACCCAGCAATGGAAATAACTAATAACTTTTATTGTTGCACTTCATCTTAAATTTCTCAACTTGGAGCTTTGTTCATTCCTCTTACTAAGTTCAACACCGTCCTAGCACCAGTTCGAGCGGAATTCATTTTTAGATATCGAACATACTACATCCATGTTTACACTCCAAATCCTTTCAATTTTTATATCATCAACATAGGTAAACTCAACTAGGAAATCATTCTTACACTAGGTGTTATCTATTGCCCGACAATAAGACTAATATAATACATTTACATCAAATAAACAACAACAGGGCAATTATCGAGTCCATTACAAAAAAGACTTTAGTCATACATCATAGTAAGTTTAAGACGGTCCCTATCACCGGTTTGAGCAGAATTCATTTCTAGATGTTGAGCGACGCTACATCCATGTGACTGTACCTATGCATGCGGGGTCTTCAACAAAGACAAGTTTAATTGGCAAAGGGCCATTCGTTGCCCGACAAAAAGACTAATGGAAGACTATCACTACATTTAAACTCATCGAGCCAATAGTAAGAAACTTTGCATCATAAAATCATGAGATATAGGCACTTTAAACAGGTGGGCGAAATACCATTTGGAAAAATTAAAAAAAATAATAGAATGCCAAAATCTTAAAGTAAGATAGTGCATGTTTGTTGACAATCCCGCACCCATGACCAAGAAAGACATGGATGTAGCGTTGCTCGACAATTAGCAAAGAATTCCGCTTAAACCGGTGCTAGGGGCCGTCTTGCACTTACTATGAGTTTATGAGCAAAGCTCATTGTTGAAGGCCTCATAGTGACTTCAAGATGAAGAACAACAATAAAAGCGTTGTTCCTTTGCTTGTTTTTTACCATGTATTTGTAGAGACTTTGTCTCATGTGCATTTACTCCATATCCTTTTATTAACCATTTACGACTGGAGTTTGTCTCTCCTGCAGGGTGGAGTCCGTAAAAAGATTCCCCGTGCGAGAGATGTATGCTCTCTATATTTTTCAGTTATGGTGTACTTGTGCGTGAGAGAATTTCTCATATGGATATACTATTTATACTTTCAAATTTTGGCATTTATTTTATTAATTTCGAAATGTAATCCAGACCACCTGTTTTAAGTGCCCACATCTCACTATTTTATAACGCCAAGTTTTCTTAAATTCGACTTGATGAGTGCCCTGTGTTTGTCTATGAGTGCCCTGTGTTTGTCTATATGTTGTAGTTGTCCACTAGCTTTAGACACTAGTGCTTTTGTCGGGCAAAGGATGACAGTGATTGTAAGAGCACTTTGCCAGTTTAATTGATGTTTGGCCATACAGCTCATTAAAATTATTGCAGTTGGAGTGAACATATGTGTTATGGTCTCATGTTCATTTACTCCATATCCTTTCGTAAAATATTGTTGACAATCCCGCATCCATGACGAAGAAAGACATGGATGTAGTGTTGCTCGACAGTTAGCAAAGAATTCCGCTTAAACCGGTGCTAGGGGCCGTCTTGAACTTACTATGAGGTATGAGCAAAGCTCATTGTTGAAGGCCTCATGGTGACTTCAAGATGAAGAACAACAATAAAAGCGTTGTTCCTTTGCTTGTTTTTTACCATGTATTTGTAGAGACTTTGTCTCATGTGCATTTACTCCATATCCTTTTATTCACCATCCATATTAGAAGTTCTTTAAGAATAAGTATATCATAACTTTAATATATAGAGCACATACCCCTTTTGCACAGAGAAAACTTTACCAACTCCATGTACACTGCAGGAGATACAAACTTCTTTCTTAAATTAACAATGAAAGTATATAGAAAAAAAAATGCACATGAGACAAAATCTCTACAAAAAATGGTAAAACCAAGCAATGGAACTTGTTGTTCTTCATCTTGAAGTCACCACGAGGCCGTCTACAACGATCTTAGCTCATATCTCATAGAAAGTTTAAGACGGTCCCTTCTATCGCTTTCAGCGGAAAATTTATTGCTATATATCCAAAAACATTAAAGTACCGTGAATTTATTTCATTCAGCATATCGATTTTGCGAATGCATCAAATCTTCTCCAAAACTGTTTAACAGGTCTTCTATTATATACACTATCATGACAAAATAAATTCAAATGCATTTTCATACTTTTAGAGAAAAGGTTTAGTCACTGAAGTTGCAACTTGAATGCAATTTTGATATATTTTCACAATTTTTGTAGGTTTATGTTGAAATTCGTTGTATAGCACCTCCAGAACCAAACTAAACTAACTGCCATTTGGAAAGGTAAACGTTTATACACTCGCAACAAAAAATTGGTTTTGGTTTTCGGTGTCCTTCGTTTAGTTCAAACTTCCCAAATACTGTAAATTGATTTTAATTGACACACAAGTTCATTTCAGTCCTGTTTGGCTGCTAATATCTCAATACAAATGCAAGAGTGACATATATCAATTCCTTTCCTAGACAGGACACACACCAGAGACCACCTTACACGATTTTCGCCCGCAATTAAGCATATTTTGAAAATTGTCTAACATAGGAACAAATTTCCCGCCTAAATGGCGATTCTTCTTTCCTCTATGTTTCGTTGATGGGGGGATTTTTATTATAGATATGTAGATTATACGGCAAAAAAGAAATCACACAATCGCTGTCATCCGTCGTTCCGAAATTAAAATTCTGCCATATAGCGCAGAGTTGTGTTTGAAGGTAGAGATAAGAGTAAGTAAGGTTTTAAAAATTTATAATTATGTCACCCCAGACGATGTATTGTTAGCGTTCTTTTCTTTGTTATGACGCTTTCTTATTATTTTGCTTCCGATAATTTTGTCCACGCTAGTTCTCAGAGATGTCTGAACAGAATCACTTGATATTTGGCACACAGTTGGATCACCATGTGAAGTTATGCATGACTGTAAAAAAATTCCAAAATGGCCGCCATTTCCCAGATGGCTGACATTTTACGTTTAAAAATCGAAAATTCAATATCTCAAGAATTGCTTTGCATAATTTCTTCATATTTTGCATAAATGTTCTGTAAGATAAGTCGAAAGAATTTACGCAAACAATTTTTTCAAAAGGGCTCAGCCTGGCATTTCCATGATGGCCGCCATTTTACGTCAAAATTTCAACTTTGTCCAATTTCAAGGAACATTTATTTCTAGGCAGACTTTGCCGCTGCGAACAAGATGGGCTGCCAGGGGCGACATCAGCTATTGCAAAGTCTTTATAATAACTGCGGTTATTTGCTGTACTTTTATGAAATAACAGTTACAATTATTAAGAAAACTTAAAATGTTGCAACGAAATACTAGAAGAGAGACTTTTTTAAATATGTCAAGACATATTATTGTTAATTGAATTACTTTCACATTTGATCCTATATTTAATCACTTTTTATACGCTGAATAAGAATGAATGACTGAAGTTATCTTGATTTTTCCTACAGCAAAAGAGTATGATACAGATAGCCTCTGCTGGTGTGAAGTTCTTTACTGAGAATGCATAACATTTGAACATGTGTGATTATAAAATAATACTATTGTTTTCACCCTCCCGTGAGAATAATTAAAATTAACAACATTTTGTTTTCAACTTAGATTCCCTGTGATTGTTTAATTACAAAAACAGGATAACAGCAAATGCCTACAATGGCCAGGAACCACAATCACATGCCACATTTTACAGGCAAACTGCACCAGAAAAACAATAATGAAAACAAGAGACAAACATAAATAACGATAGGAACTCGGGATAGTCGGACTTGGTACCGGCACTAGCAAAAGCCAGTGGTAGGGTTAAACCGGTTTATGGGTTACCAAACCTCCACTTTCTCTATCCCGTTTCCCTTTAGTATCATAAAAATGCGAATAAAACCCAATACAGGTAGACTACTAACTCAATGACCACTATCTTGGAACAGAAAAAGCATATGACAAAACGTAATTTTAAAAGAAGGGTCAAAGAGTGCTCGCCGCTTAACTGCCAGCTAGCTCAAGGAATCTAGTCTGCTGGTAAAACACTGTCGCGCTACGGAAGAAAAATCAAACTCAATACTCCCCGAAGGGTTTGGTAAAGAGTCTTCATGTATTTCAGTAGACATCGGCAGTATCAGTGAGAGGCCAGTATATATGTAAAGTCTTCAGGTCACTGGAATCCAAAGCCAATTTAACGGATTTGTTCAGAATATCTCGTCGATATTCACTATTACGTAAAGAATGTAAGTTACGTCCCAGTTTTTCTGGATTATTTATCAGTTTTTGACATTTTTAACAACATGTCCATAAAATAGAGGATGAGAAATGTCCTTTGTAATTAGCTGTGTGCGAGTCACGTCATATCTAGATATCAAATGTTCATATCTTCTGTAAAACGTCTTAAAAGTATTTAATAATTTATGAAATATGTAACCTTGTTGTAAAAGTTTGGACCAACCAAACGGGAGGGACCGCCAACCCCCTCCCCGCCCACTGGCCTATGGCATGATCTTTACGAACAAAGTAGATGAAATATTCGAGACAACTCATGTGTAACACATATATTTCATTAACAGATCCTTGTGAAAGGGTTCCGAGGATTGCCGGAACTCTCCCTTTTTGGTATCTTTTTCCTGGAACATTACTGAACCCTCCCCCATTTAAGGCTTGGTTGTTTTTAAATGATAAAAGAATAATGAACTGTTAAACTACTGGTAAAATACAACAGGAGTGAAAGGAAATCCAAAAATATAAATTGAGAAATCGATGACACACAGCTCGATAAAGAAGGAATGGCATTCTGCGATCATTCTATTAAAAAGACATATGTCTGTATGCGCTTTGAAAAAAAAACGATTAAAAAAAGTGAAACTATATTCATCTGTTTTTTTTTTCTAAAGAGGCGGAGATCATTAGGGAGTGGGCGGAGAGTAATCCATGGTTTAACATAAGAATTTGAAGGTTAAACGATGGTTTAGGCTTCGCCCTTTTCAATGCATTCGAATGGGTGAATTTGTCATGTGACGTAAACTTTATGGTTTAACTTGCAATTTTAGACCATAGTTTTTCAAAGCGAATTAAATAAGCATGATTAATCCATAAAAAGATCAAAGGAAATTTGCCCTATTATGTTACAAATCTTATATATTCCAAACTAGTTTAAAAAATGTTTAGTTAAAACATTTTTTCCTAATGCAATTTGGCCCAAGGATCACGATTTTTGGGGTTCTTTTTGCTCAATATTGCTTTTTTTCCATTTTTTTTTTTATTTTTGGCGTGGCGTACTCCTATATAGTGGAGTGTAAGGTTATTTCCCGCACATTTTCGGGGACCGATACAGAAAATTCGTGCCCAAGTTTTCCAGTTAACTGGGTTTTTATAAAATATTTAAAAAGATGATTCCAAGTTAACTATAATTTTTATAAATATATACATGTATATACAAGCGTTCAATATATTTTTTCTGACAACATCTGTTTTCTTATCAGTAAAAGAAAAGTTTATATAAAATATTTAAAAGATGGCGAGTTTTTTTACCATCAATCACAATGAACTGGTTGCGAATATGCTAATATTCCTTTAAAGATATTAAATTTAGAGTAAGTGCAAACCGAGAATAAAGATAACAAACAGTTCCGTATTTTTACTATTTTTTGTTGTCTTTTTCAAAGTCTAAACGACTATATAACGAATTTCACCACCAAACAAAATTTAAAAGAATCCTTTTTATACGACAGGACAGGAAAAAAATGAAAAAATGTTGCGGTCGTATTATGGTATGCAGCAGTCGTCGTCGGCGGTTAAAAGGGACAACAGGAAACACCTACAATGGCTGAAAACTATAATTACATGCCACAATCTGCTAGGGAACTACACGGGAAAAACACAAGTTAGACAAAAGACAAACGTAAACAACGATAGGAACTCGGGACAGCCGGACTTGGTAAAGGCACTAGCAAAAGCTAGCGATAGGGTTAAACCGGTTTATGGGTACCCAAACCTCCCCTTAATCTGTCCCGTTTCCCTATAGTTTAGTAAACATACGAATAAAACCCAACACAGGTAGACTACTAAAATGCTTTTTGTTGAATAATTAAAAGTTTTCCGAATGTTTTGGTTTTGTCTGCACTCAAGAGACATCAGTTGTCGGGAAGGTCATATACAGAAATTAAAATTTACAGTAACCTCAGTATTTTGTTATTTAGATTGTAGTAGACGAATGATCATTAGAATTTTATGGTAATGATACTTCACAAAATTTTTTTGTATAAATTACCGGATTGGGCCCCTTTATGAATTACGAAACGTAATTCAATACGAAACGTTTTTTTTACATCATATTTTAATAACCTTTTTATTAAATGGAATATAAAACTGTGCAGAATGTCAAAGAATCTGAGGAACCATCAAGTGTTTTCCAGAAACAAAGTAACAATCAGAATTAAAAAATAGTTTTTTTTTCATTATTTCTAGCCCGATTTTTTGAACTCTAAATTAAAATTAAAATCAGGACAGAAGTAAGGTGAAACCTCACATGTACTTTTATTTTTGTCGGATTTCAAAAGAGTTTGTTCCTTTGAATACTTCTAGACTTAACTGTTAAGTAATATGCTGACGGATTTTGCAGATATTATGACCGCGTACGTACTGATAATGACGAAAAGTGGATTTATTAATTGAACTACGCAATTCGAATTCCATATTTATTCAATTTCACTTTGCATGTATGCCAAAAATCATAAATTTACCACATTTAAATGTTTTGGAATAGTATCGTGCTGCGCTTTGAGTAGCTCTTAATCTAATTATTTCAAAGCATTAGGCTTTATTTTTCTACGGAAGCCCATATAGGACCTATCAAAAATTTTTTTTTGAATTCGTTATAACAAATACTGGACTTTGTTATAACGAATTTAATTTGTTATAACAAATTTTTGAATTCGTTATAACAGATTTTTTAATTTGTTACATGTATAACAAATTTAATTCGTTATAACAAAATCAAGAATTTGCTTTAACAAATTTTGAATTGGTTATAACAAATTTAATTTGTTATGACAAATTGGTGAATTCATTATAACAGATTTTAGAATTTGTTATAACAAATTCTAGAATTCGATATAACAAATTCGAGAATTCTTTATAACAGATTGTTACATGTAATCTATGTTATGCCAAAGTCGAATAAAATCAGGAATTCTGACATAACGTCTAGAAACCGTGTTCTCGTTCGATTTTCTAGTTTCCTCGCTCAAATACCACTTATCTCAATCATGATCGTGATGAATAGTCTCTTGATATCCCCTACCCCAACTAGGAGATATATTATGGCTTGCATTCGTTGAAAAACCATAATCCGGCTGCTTGAAACCTAGTCTCTTGCTTGAAACCCTTAATTTCGATTCGCATTGTATGTTTTTCGACGCTGCAATTTCGTCGAGATGTTTCCTTATATTAACCATTCACGACAAGAGATGAAATATAGTATCAAAATGATCAGATTAAGTTTCTTGTGGAATTTCATTGTGTAAGCCAGTTAAATTCTATTTTTCATCCCACTGAGAGCTTGGGCCTAGTAAGAAGAATGAATTGATTAGTAGGAATGTGTATTCCAACATCTAAATCGGTGTTAAAACACACCTTCTTATCTGACATTCAACTTTCGGCTTCACATTGAACTTAAGATATTCTAAATGCAGTAAAGAAATAAACGAAATTTTAACAAATTAGATTTTCTCAATGATTCAGTTATTACGTTTTATGACATCAAATCCCAAAATGATACTAGTGCTCCTTAGCAACGACCGAGACCTTAAGCGATATAACGATCGGTAATTAAATCCCAATTTCAAACGAAATTCGACCTCGAAAATTAGGGTTTTTGGCCAGAAATTTAGTATTTTGAAAGACAAATCTAGTATTTTAAGGAGATACATTGTATCCGGGCCGAGATGAGGTGCATACTTCATGTAAGAGAAGCATAAAAATCTCCTGTGCATTCTACCTATCTATTGACAATGCATTCTACCTATCTACTGAAAAAAGTAAGAGGAGAATTGTGAATCTCCAGATCAATCTTATACTTAAGAAAAGATCAGTGAAAAATTGCGGAAAATCTTTCGGTTTTCTGATACTAAGAAAAAAGTCGTTTGAGAATTGCAAATAATCTTTCAAGCAGTATATACTTAGAGAAAGTTGGCAGAAAATTGTGGCGAATCTCCAAAGCAGTATTATACATAAGAAAGTGTCAGCAGAGAATCTCTTATGGTGCCTCTCTTAGTGGTCAAATACTTTAGAAAAAGTTTGCGGTGAATTGCTGAGAATCTCCAAAACAGTGTCTTATACTTTGGAAAGGACATAAGAGAATTACGGAGAATCTTCTAAGCAGTCTATTAGTAAGAAAAATCCGCAGATAATTGCTGAGAATCTCCCAAGCAGTCTTATGCTCTTCCAGAATATCGCTCCGCACCTCGAGGCTAAATTTGATACGTCCAACTACCCCATCGAGCACTCCTCCGGCATTCCCAACGTCAAGAATAAGAAAGTCCTGAGTATTAAAGGGGGAATGCGGCGGCAATATCATGACCAATTTCTTGGGGCTCCAGGCGAAGCTATACGCCTTCAAGATTGATGACGGTCAGGCCACCAAGAAGGTGAAGGGATTCACCAAGAGCGTCATCAAGCGCAGCATCGCCTTCGAGAATTACAAGCGATGCCTCAACACCGAGCAAGAGATCCATCGTCCGATGAGCATCCTCCGAAGTGATGTCTATCAGATCTACGCTGAGGAGATCTTCAAGATCACACCCTCCGTCACATCCTCCCTGAAGGCATCAGCACCCTCGCCAAAGGACACTATCTAATCGCCCGCAATTAAGGTGAGACCATCCCCTCTGCACTTATAAAGCACTGTCGGGTGCAGATGCCCATCCCTCCTCCGCACTTTGTAGGCTCTGACGGGCACTATATATGCAAAATGTTCAAAAGATGCAGAAATTTATCGAGACGTATCACAGAATTCTGGATGTCCTATACACCAGATTGCGTCCAGATCTAAATAAATGAGCAGCATACGAGTGCACGGCATCCTTCTCCCCCACGAGCCCCTCTCGAATCTAGAATTTGAGGAAGCTGCCAAGGCCCTGAGAATCCCTCGAATCAGAGGCGTTTTTATGAGCACTGCCCTACCATCAAAGCCCAGAGATCTTGAGTGTGTCATCCTTAATCACGACGACCGCGATGGCCCTGGGACGCATTAGACGTGCTGGCATAAGTGTGGAGGACTCAAAATTTACTTTGATCCTTACGGCCTACCCCCACCCAACGAAATCGTCGACTAACTGAGGTCGGAGATTCGATATAATACCGATGAGCTTCAGTGACGAAGCGCTGATGACCTAAAGACAGAGCTTGGTGCGACCCAGAAAGCTCTCGAGGAAGAGAAGAAACGCTTCGACCGCATCGAGAAATATATGGCAAAGTGCTTGTCCATGGCAGGTGGTAAAAAGGAAGGGGATACCGATATGCAAGGGCATGCGATCCGCAATCTGCCAGAGGGGACCCGAGCAGACTAGCCGGTCAACAAGGGATGATATGCTAAAATTGGCAGGAGGTGGTTAGTGCGATGCAAGGAAGGATCGAAGCCATGGATAAAAACATTGAGAATTACCGAAATGCGACACGAGTGGCGGTCAGAGCCAACGGAGAAAGGATCGAGTCTCACCAAGGGTTTCCCCAATCAATTGTGGATAGTTTCATGGACATCATCACAATGTTTCTGATCTCTCTTTCGAGGGACCAGAAAGATTTCCGGTAGGGGCTTATTGCAGGTCGGATTGCTTAATCCAGGAATTAAAGCTCGCTTGGTAGTCTCTCCTCTTTAAAAAGGCCTCCTCTACACCACCCCTAGTCCTCCTCCACAAACCTTTCTCGATGCCGATGAAGGGTCTGACGATGCCACGCTCGAAGCTTTCGAGCGCAGTGGGATTAGGAATGGCATCGAGGGAGGCTAGCATCGTCTTATTTCAGATAACATTGCGTGCGGCCGTATCCTTATGCTTGGCATAGCATAGATCGTGGTGGTAGGCGGCCTGATCAACTCGATTGAGGGGCATCGACCAAGATTGTGGGAGAATCATCTGCATTCAAGCGCCTTTTGAGGTTGGTCCCGGAGCCGGTGAAATTATGTCCTGGTAATTGCATTTCAAACGCCATGCGATGGAGCATTTTATTCAAGAGCCCAGCGCCTGACGCAGCGCTAAATTGGGACTTCTTGGAGCCGCAGACGGCACAGGTCCCAATCCTCCGCCGTTGCCCATTTCTGGTCACTTCCTAAGAATACAAAGAATCGCGATCATATCCACCGGGACAATTGCAGCGATCTCCACCCGGCTCAGTTCGATACCCTACGCAACCGCTCTTTGGCCAAGCCTCACGGATTCATGACCATCGATCTCACTAGCCCCAAGACGGCTGAAAAGTATCGATGCAATCTGGATGAGGTCTATCGAGTATAAGATAAGGAATGAATCATTTGCAGAAATTTTTCCTGAAAAATCAACGGGTCTTGGATCGGGAATTCGAGAATGTTTCCACATCTTGACGACCAACCCCTGAATGTGAGCACCAGTTGGAGCGAGTACTCATCTACGGCATGGATCCAGGATATAGATGCAGTAGATGCAGTGCCGAAAGGTACGCTCAGCGCATCGATGATCAGGATTTCGAGGGAAGGTCTTATAATTCCCACTTCCCCCAGATCGGCCGCCGCCCGGACCAATGTGCTGCATCAAGACCGTTCGCGGCCATCAATGCACGTACCCATCGATATCGCCAAGCAATAAATGCAAGAGGCATTCAAAGCTATTTCCTACGTCATGCTGCCTGCGTGGGGATCCGATCACTCGCGGTAAGCCTTTGCATTGTATCCGCGACGAGACTATAGTCATACCCAAATTTGCCACCTTCTGGTCGTGCGTAAAAGTCAGGATGTTGAGGGAGCACGATAATAGAATGTTAGACTATACTAAATCAACCATTCGGATGCTGGCATAGTCAAAAAAGTACTTATAAAAATAAAAATAGCTGTTTCATATTACTGCGCAAAGCCTAATGCTTGTCCAAATTTGAATAAAATTGCATTGATGTGGTAGGTAAAAGTTTCAGGTAAATTTTGATCCCAAAAACAGTTATTTTTGTTGAGAAACTTATTCTTAAACAGGAATTTTTTACCTGGTCCAGTTTTCTAGGGACGCCACCGGAAATACATGCTCCAGGTGATACGTCAAATCGTAAACATGTCAGAAATTTCTTATTTGACTTTAAACTTGGCCTGCCAGAGAGATATTTTGTAGCGAAGACATGACCCTTTCAGGAAATGGCACTGTCACTGAAAGTGAAGTTAAGGTAAAATCAGTACATTGAGAAATGTTACTATTGTCGTCTATGGAAAATTATTGGAGTCTGGCTTAAGTGGGAAATCGCACGAGAGTCCTTGACCTGTGTAATGATAATTTTGACACTGATTTTCAAAATTTTTGTATAGAAAACCACTGAAAATGGATAATACTGCATGGTTTAACCACCAGAAAGCAAGACTTTCCAGAAATTCTGAATCTGAAGGGTTTTTGACTGTCAGATATGGAAAACGGGGGCAGTAGGTCCCCCATCACATAAATATGGGACTACTCGTGTAAAATGTCTACATATGTTTCGGTCTAAGAATGTTTATGTGCACAGACTGTCATATATGTGTTCGCGAAGAACTATTCACATACCTGTTGGTTTACATGTGTCTCATTTATGCCACAACTCTTTGTGTATCAAAACTGTCACTTGAGCCCCAAGATGTTAACAACAGGAGAAAGAACTGCACTGAAAGAGTACCAGCTGATTGTTGTTGACATGGAATATATCCAAAGTGTATCTTTTTTTAAATTTTTTTTATTTACAACACCCGGTTTAAAATATTTACACCAAATTTAGAAATATTTACATCTAAACATGCACAATAATCTCCCTTCCCCATTTTTTAAATACTTTGCACAAGTCCATGTCCATAACCCATCAAATGGACAGTCACCTCATTAAATCATACGTTTTTCCCTTTAACATGTTTAACTGTACTAGTTATATTAGCATGGACAGGATCAGATGTACCCTTTTTGTATTCTTCACACTTAATTTCCAAATGCAGTTTGAATTAACGGTTACTTGATGCACACCGCTTTTGCATTGGGGATTTTAAAATATGTGCTTTCCTTTTTACTTTGTCAAATTTTTATCTTGATTTCAGGTATTTTATAACTGATGTGCCTTTTTTGAGTGGTACATGGAACAACTCAGTGCGAAGTAATGCGGACTCAACAAAACCATGATTTGTCATGTGGACAGCAGTGTGCACTCTGCCTGGGAAGTTAACGGGCCAAGTAGATGTTTTCGGATTAACACGCTAAAGAACCCAATTGAAAGCCTCCCTTTTTGTGTCGAGGTAAGAAATCTAGTACGATACAGACTTTCATTTACTCCATATCCTTTCGTGAAATACAGGAGTTTGTCTTTTATTGCAGTGTGGAGTTGGTAAAACAATTCCCCATTTTAAACATTTTTTTGAAATTATGGATTTCCTTTGTTTGGGTTCGAGAGCTGCTGATGAGGAATTAATTTCCGAAATGGCCATACAGCTCATAAAAATTATTGAAAGTTGGAGTTAACATATGTGTTATGATCTCATGTTCATTTACTCCATATCCTTTCGTGAAATATTTAATACAGGAGTTTGTCTTTTATTGCAGTGTGGAGTTGGTAAAACAATTCCCCGTGGTAGAGATGTATGCTCTTTATTTTTCTTAGATATGGTGTACTTGTACATGAGATAATATCTCATGTGTACACTTTGTACAATTTCTATTATCTAAATTTATGGAAATTCTAAAACCTAAGGATTAGCTCCCTCCATCGCAGTATTGTCCTTAGCTATATTTGATATTACTGATTATTCGGATTTCGTTTAGTTTTATGCATTTTAAACATTTTATTGAAATTATGGATTTCCTTTGTTTGGGTTCCAGAGCTGCTGATGAGGAATTAATTTCCGAAATGGCCATACAGCTCATTAAAATTATTGCAGTTGGAGTTAACATATGTGTTATGATCTCATGTTCATTTACTTCATATTCTTTGGTGAAATTTTTCAGTACTCAGCAAAATTTCAATAGCTGAATACAGTTTCAATGCATCATCACATGTCATTTTCAATACTGATCTATTAGGCAGAAACCTATTTTGCCAATGGTCATATTTTTTACCTTTACATACAAATGAAAACTTGCTACAAGTTCGTCCGCATAAAGCTTTTAAACACAGTACAATTGCATTTATGGTATCGGGCATACATGACTGAATATATTCTATGTAATTATTAAGCATGGAATGAATTGATTTAAGTTCAGCAACACATCTTAAAGTCACTTCTTGGGCAAAACGCCTTTTCAAATTTAAGCGGGGGGGCCACAAAACATTTCAGGTTGAATGGGAGATTCATGATATGTCTTTTCATAGTTTGCGAATGATGTCGATTATCTCTTAATGATTCAACATCCTCTTTTTGAGTATTGCGCACACCAATGATAGCCTTGCTGTCACCATCAGTGGTCAAGTGCGAAATAACCAATATATCTTGTCGTTGTTTTGTGTCTGGCGTCATTGTTTTCTGTGTTCTCGTTTTGGCCATGCCTTTGGACTTCGATTTTTGTAAATACCACTCCTTTGTTCCTTCGGTATTCTACTGCCGTTGTTTTATTTCTTTTACACACTCAGCACTCCATGCAGATTCATTTCCTATTGATACATCTTCAGCTATATTAGCTGTGCACATGCCTTCATAATGGGGACTTATGACAGTTTGCCCCTGATTTCTTAACATAGAGGCTTTAATACAGAGTTTATTGCCTGCAAATACAGATATTATTCTTTTTAAATTTGAATTATTCTCAATCATTACATAAGTAACCTGTGTTCCTGCTTGGAACGGTGTGTCGTTCTTAAACATTGGATTGTTAAAGCGACCGTCACTCTCTACGCGTACAAGTTCTGGATTTAATAGCCCACAGTCCTTGTTTTCTGGATATATTGTCTCCCGAATATTTTGCATACTCTCAGTATTGATTTTTACGAGTTGTTTGTTTACATTATTAG
>MJUU01021155.1:0-32226 GCA_002080025.1 Modiolus philippinarum | reverse complement strand
GAGCATATTTACCATCAAAATGCAACTTGCCTGAGCATTTTTCATGTTTTCCGATATTGAATAGTTCTTCCTTCAATTTTTACAGGTTGACACAGTTTATATGTGTAATTATCAACATCAGGATTACAATCGGGCATGTACAGATCTACAACCTCAGGGATGGATGGCATAGGACGCAACACCTTCATGAGGCTTTCTGAACCATTTACGTCAAATATTGTAAGGGTGCCATTACTACTTTGGACAGTCCTAGAGTCAAAAACAATTTTAGACAATCTTGTGCTTCTAACATGTAAAATTTTGTCTGGAAAATTAAATTCTTTACCTTTCAACCATTGGGTGTTGCCTTTCTGAAAGCCATGTTTTCTTGACAAGTTCTTTCGTTTTCTGGACATTTTTGGGGAAATAGGTTAAAAATTCCACTCAGAAAGGTCCCATTATGTTGAAAAATATAGCTAGCTACCCATTTTGATACGATTTACTTCATATTGATTAAATAAAGTGAAATTTGAGCTAATCCTTTAAATTCCCCTCACAGACAAATATGCACCGTCTTCGCAACACCCCATGGTTGTAAAGGCCATATGTATACTTAAAACTAATTGGATTGTCAATACTTGCTATCAAGATATACTCTTTGATATTTGGTTTAAATTTATTTGCAAACTAATGCAAATTTTGCCTTTATTAATGGTTAAAAAAAGCAGTTTTTGAAAAAATTTACATTTTTTTAATTTAAATTTTGGATTAAATTTAATTTTTTTCAAAAATGTTGAATTTTTGACATGTGAATTTTCCTCGAATTTATAATATTATAACAGTAGATTCGAATAGCGAAAAAAATATTCAAATAAATTGAAACAATTTTTTGTAGCATAAGCCAAAGTATTGGTGTTCAACAGGCTATTTTCATTGAAGAAATCTGCTTTCCGCAGGCATGAGAGTATACTTTGAAAAAATCAAAATACGAGTGTCACAGTTGATAAATCACAGTGAAACTTGGCAAAAATGTTTAGAATATATGTATGTATCATATCAGAAAGATTCATTGATTTTTGTAAAATTCAAGTGTTAATTAGATAAGACTCTACTAAATCAACCAATCAACAAATCAACCAATGCTGGCATAGTCAAAAAAGTACTTATAAAAATAAAAAAAAGGTGTTTCATATTACTGTGCAAAGCCGTATGCTTGTCCAAATTTGAATAAAATTACATTGATGTGGTAGGTAAAAGTTTCAGGTAAATTTTGATCCCAAAAACAGTTATTTTTGTCGATACACTTTTTCTTAAACAGAAATTTTTAACCTGGTCTAGTTTCTAGGGACGCCAACGGAAATACATGATCCAGGTGATAAGTCCAATTGTAAACATGTCAGAAATTTCTTATTTTACTTTAACCTTGGCCTGCCAGAGATATTTTGAAAGACATGACCCTTTCAGGAAATGGCACTGGCACTTAAAGTGAAGTTAAGGTAAAATCAGCACATTGAGAAATGTTACTATTGTCGTCTATGGAAAATATTTAGTGGAGTCTGGCCAGAACCGCGGAGAGGATGGCAGACTTCTGCTTCTTCACATGCATGGAATTCAATTCAATGCTTAGGGGGCGTTTGATCCAACGCTTAGGGGCGTTCGTCCCAACGCTGAGGGGCGATCGATTCAACACCTAGGGCGATCGATTCAACGCCTAGGGGCGTTCGGTCCAACGCTTAGGGGCGTTCGGTCCAACGCTTTGGGGCGTTCGTTACAACGCTTAGGGGCGTTCGAGATGCCATAAATAAAATGACGTGCATCAAGATCACCGATCCTAAGCAGCGGAAGACGCTTGCCAGGGGCCTGCAGAAGCAACGGTAATATACAGGCTAACGATATGCAACAACCTTTCCAACATATCCAAGCACGTGTTCGAGACGCAAAAGAAGACCGCTTCTTTGATCACGAAAAAGATCGATGATCTCCCTTTCGCCCTACCCGCCCCTTGCCAATACTTCCTTCTGCCCTCGAAAACGACGACGACCCACTACCCATCGAGCAAGCACTGACTATTAACCCCAGTCCGCGAGCAACCCATGATCTTCAGCTCAGCATGACTCCCAAAGCCGCTCATACCTTTGGATTGCGAGTGGAAGACGGTGCTATCATGATCGGGAGTCTGCCCGCCACTTTCGACATTGAGCGCTATAGGGGTACCCCAGGCTTATTGCAGCTCATGGTCATGAAGCATCCCGAATATTTCGAGGTTGACGACCTGAATACTAATGGCGATATCCTACGAGCATTGAATGCCATGCACCAAGGCAATTTTTCACTCTCGAAGACACCCAAGGCTAGCAAAAGCAAGAAATGGAAGGAGATCGTCTAGTACCTCTATAAGTAAGATAAGTATTGGAGTAAGGTGAGGACCCTCTTCCCAAATACCTCGACCAGTTGCTGGATCGTCTCCATTTTTACGCCGCCGCCTACCAGGTTGGGAATAATGGGGTGCACAACGAAATCGTGGGAATCCTCGACGCAATGATGAAATAAAACAATATCAGCACAGAGGAATCCCAGAAGCTGCATCAAAAGCTCCTTTAAATAAGTTTATGATGCCTTTAGTAGTAAATGCAGTCGGGGGGAGGGGGGTGGCGAGGACTATTCGATACCATCGACAATCTGGTCGGACGAGTATTGACCTCTCCACGAAGACTTTGGGAAGCAAGGCCATGAGCACCGCTTCCAATGCAGCCCTTAAAGGTTTGGAGAAAGGAGCGACGAAGGCTGTGACAACGTCGTTCATCGAGAGGCCCGCAAAAGGACGACCCCAGCGCCACCCGCCACCAAGACCAAGAGGACCCAGCATCAGCAAGTCCGCCTCAATAATCTCATTTCTGGTGACGGCATAGCTACCATCCATGACTTCGTCCAGTACTATAAATTAATATATATGATGGCCGGTATGCTTACTATCACCGAAGGACTGACTTTCGACGAAAGTCTCCAGGAGTATCAGGTTCACGAATATGAACCTCAAACCGGAGCTCAGCTAAATAACGCCGGTGCGGAAATCCGCATCAATATTAAGACCCAGAATCTCTTCCTCCATCCCGCCGAGAGCTATCTCTTGATCGAGGCCGAATCCTGAAGAACGACGGGACCACCTACGCTGACGCTTATTTATTATCGCTCGCCCATAACGGTGCCATGTATCTCTTTCGTAGCATCAGCTACCGACTCTCTGGTCAGCAGATTGAGCACCTCAACGACCCTGGCATCGCCAACACCATCCTGGGGATGCTGACCTACCCCGAAGACTTATCTAAATCGCAAGGCCTAAACCAGCTTTGATTCAAGGATTCCACGGAAGAGGCTGAGGCAGATAACGTTGAATTCGCAGCATGCCACGGGTATATCATCGCCAAGTCAACAAGTAAGGGATCGTTCTCCTTCTCCATTTCCCTCAGGCACGTCTTCGGCTTTGCCGAGGATTATGATAAGATCGTCTAAGAATTTAAGCTCGAACTCTCCCTGGTGCGCGATTTCGATGACGATGCGGTACTGAGAGCTGCTGCCGTCAACGACGTGGCATAAGTCGTCTTGAGCAAGGTCTCCTGGTTCTTTCCCACATCACTCCTTCTAACGAAAAGAAGCTGCAGCTCTATAAAACTATCCAGAGCAAGGCCAAGATCGATTGCAGATTTCACATGAGGCAGTGCGATTCTATCGCTGTGCCCCAGACCTCGCAATTCCACAGGCATCTAGCCACTAAGAGCGGGCATGAGAAACTTCGTTGGATCATCGTCGCCTTCCAGACGAATAGGAGCAACGATCAGACCCATAATGCCGCCGTCTTCGACCACTACCGATTGCAAAATATCCACGTGACCCTCAATGCCGATCGCTACCCCGCCTTGGATTTCAATACTGGCTTCACCCAATGCAGGGTCGCTAGGGTCTATACGGAGGTGACGGAATTCCGTAAGAAATCCTGCCGCATGGGAAGTCTGCTGAGCAATGGTAGTGTCAACCTCTTGGACTTCATCGATCTCTATACCCTATTCGTCATCGACGTGAGTCATCAGTCGAGCGGTTGAGAGTCGAACGTGGATATCCAGATCAGAGCCGACTACAAGCGCAAAGTCCCTGCCTAGCCTTCGTCCTAGTCATATCCGATCGAATCCTCCATTTCGAATCCGATGGCCAGAAGATGAGGAGAGTTAGATAAATGGAAGCTTCACGTTTGTGGAAAATCGCTTCAAATACCAAATCCAAGCATGGGTTCTTCATCGTATCTTGGGATGATAGCAAGATCTTGACCCGCTTCAACCCACCCCTCCATCTGCGCGGAGAAAATCGTACGAGATGGCACTCGTGAATCTGGAGATATAATTCATAATCCCCAATATCCATGCTGGAAATAATTCCTTCTGCTTCTCCAAAGACAATGGCGCCTACTGGTTTCTCATCACCATGAGCACCGGCTCCTACGACATCGACGATATAAACCATAAGATCCAACGGCAAATGCTGCTCAGCAAACACAAAGCCAAGATACTTCTCGATGCCAATAATGCGACTCTGACACCACACTTACCCCTGCCAGAAGCTACCAAGTTGATTTCGATGTGCCAAATAGCCTAAATACGGTGCTTGGATCCGATCGAAGGTGGAAAAGTATGCTGCGTGAAACCCCATGGTCGTGGTCTCCATCTCAGCCCAGGTACTTTGCCCAATACTTACGGCGACGGATTGTACTTGAAGAGTGGAAGTCGGCTCTACGATGGTAGTGGATTGATCCTTGGCCTCAATAGCCCCTTCAAGAGTATCGCCCTGCTAAGCATGCTCCTATAAATAAATGGACAAAGTAGATGCCGGTAATATCGTTTGCATGGAAGAGGAGTTCATCGCAGAAATCCAGAGATGTGAGCATGCATTGAAGATCTATAACCGACTGGATAAGGTCATTGCCCTGGATGGATTCTCCGTTGGCAGTCTATTGCTGACCAGTGGTACGATGGGGTCGGCTCTGAACGGCGGGATTACTGAGGCCTCCATTCCCCTGGATTCCCTAGCCTGCTAATGTGCTACTGGAAGTATGGTCCTGTCCTTGATCTCACGCCAAGTCGCAAAGAAGAAAAAGAAGCATTGAGGTACCGTGCGATAAGCAAAAACCTATAGGTCACAGCTGGCAGGTGAAGACGGTGCTCCTGCAGTCTGTTAAAAAATTATTATGATGAGAAGGGTCAGCTTCGTCAACCTTCAACCCCAATTAGTGAATAATTGAATGCGCATGCGCCTTAGGGAGGGTTTCTGCCAATCGCGCCTCGGTCGGCCACGCCTCGCTCCCCGTTCATTCCTGAACCTTCCAAAAATTTGAGAAATTTTGCGTTCTTCCCACTAGCCCTCTGGTATTTTTTTACTTCCTCACCAGATCGTACGAGAGGTACTGCTGGTTGGATTTCTTGAAAAAATATACAGAGAAAGAAGTGATTAAAATGTTAGAGCTTCTATTCGTACTGTACTTCTATTCGTATTTCATGAAAAATATACAGAGAAAGAAGTGATTAAAATGTTAGAGCTTCTGATCGACAATATATTTGTCCAGTTTGGAGGACTTGTTTTTCAACCAGACTATTGGAATTCCTATGGGCACAAACTGTGCACCTCTCCTAGCCGATCTGTTTTTCCACTATTATGAGGCTGAATTCATCGAAGGGCTTCTTCAAAATAACGATAAAAAACTGGCCCAATCCTTTAATTTTAGCTTCTGTTATATAGATGATATTTTGTCACTAAACAACCCTCGCTTTGGTGATTTTCTTCATCTGATCTATCCAAAAGAACTCGAAATTTAGAATACTACAGACACTTCCATATCGTCCTCATTCCTTAACCTTCATCTCGAAATTGAAAACAATTTTCTTTAGAATTTGTTATAACGAATTCAAAAATATGTTATAACGAATTAAATTCCTTATAACAAATTCCAGAATTCGCTATAACGAATTCCAAAAAAAAAATTGATAGGTCCTGTATGGGCTTTCGTATTTTTCTAATGCAAAGTTGCAATTTTATTTTGGACTTCACTGTTTCTCCTCTACGACTTCCAAGCGTAAAATTGCAAGTGCATAATTTAACCTCTGGGAATGACATCGCAACTTCGTTCCAGGACTGGTACCGTGGAGAGACGAAAACAATCTTTGCATTGAGCTTGCATGTCAGGAACATGTTACTGTGCGGTAAAATATTTTATTATTTTACATGTATTATTTTTTAATTACTGTTGTTGATGAAATCCGTCATAGTATGTCATTGTAAGGAAAGAAATTGAAATTTACATTACTTCGTCTCTGTTTTACTAAGCAACTATTACATTGGTACTTCGTCAAATATTTGATATCGCCCTTATTTTTGATCTGTCGATTCTCTCCTCTCTAAAAGATGTTCACCATCTACCTCTTGTTTGCTTGGAAGGTCGTGCACAACTAGGTTGATATTTATTTTAGTTTTTTAAGGTGAAATGTCTAAAAAAATAAATATGACCAAACACAGCTGTTGTAACGTCTTTTCTTATACATGACAACATTTTGCTAATTTAAATTGCTTATTATGTTTTTGTTTGACATGTAGATGTATGTTATATATTATGAAGTGTTTTTTATATCATTTTTTTTATTTAAAAATAACTACACTTAATCTTTTTATACTACGTAGGCAGCTGGTTCTTCGTTCAGCGCGTTAGCGACCTTTCAATAGCAATTGCTGTTGAGTTGCTACTGGACACTACCGCAATTGACGGGTAGGTTTGCTATGCCATAATACCGGTTTAACCCACCATTTCCTTTCAAATGCCTGTACCAAGTCAGGACCATTGTGATTGACAGTTTTTTGTCGGTGCTTTTGTTTTCTGTGTTGTCTTGTATATCACAATAATATTTTAGTTTTGTCTTTGTCAATGTTGTTTGTGAAAAAGATTAGCTTTTGCGATATCTGTGTACAAAGAGATAAATACAATATGTTTTTCACCTTGGTCTTGTTTGAGGATTAGTTTGGGTGTTATAGATTAGCCGTTGTGATATCTGTGTACAAATAAGAATTATTTAATTTTGAATAAAAGTATATGGAGTAAATGCACATGAGACAAAGTCTCTACAAATACATGGTAAAAAACAAGCAAAGGAACAACGCTTTTATTGTTGTTCTTCATCTTGAAGTCAACATGAGGCCTTCAACAATGAGCTTTGCTCATACCTCATAATTAGTTCAAGACGGCCCCTAGCACCGGTTTTAGCGGAATTCTTTACTAATTGTCAAACAACGCTACATCCATGTCTTCATTGGTCATGGGTGCGGGATTGTCAACAAAAATCAATTAAACCGGCAAAGTGCTCTTACAATCACTGTCATCCTTTGCCCGACAAAAGCACTAATGTCTTAAGCTAGTGGACGATTACAACATATAGACAAAGACAGGGCACTCATCAAGTCGAATGTAAGAAAACTTTGCGTTATAAAATAGTGAGATGTGGGCACTTAAAACAGGTGGTCTGGATTACATTTCGAAATTACAATAATTAATGCCAAAATTTGAAGGTATGAATAGTATATCCATATGAGAAATTCTCTCACGCACAAGTACACCATAACTGAAAAGTATAAAGAGCATACATCTGTTAAATCTGTATTTAAACTTTCAACTTGGTCTTGTTTGAGGGTTAGAGAAGTTACATGTATCATGCATTTACATTGGTTTTGTCTAATGGTTAGCAAATGACATTTATCAAGGAGCCACCCAACAGATCTCACATAACCTCCTTTTTACTAAATGCTGTGATGAAGATGTCACTGCTTTACAACCTGTTGGTGGCAATTATTGTTGAGAATCTAACAGACACATCCGCAATGGAAGGCAAGGTTTGCTGAGCCACATAACTGGTTTAAACTACCATTTCTTTTGAAAAGCATGTAATAAGTCAGGAACATTTTGGACATACAATTTACCGGTGAACTTTAACCTGCTTTGTCATTTTGGCTGTTGGACTTGGCTTTTAACAATTCTTTTCGGTCATTTTGTTGGTACTCCCATATGAAAATTATACATAAGAAGTTCCAGTAATAAAAGTAAAAAGTAAGAGACACCCAATAAAAAAAAATATTTGCCTGTGTTTCTCAAGCTATAAGAAATTAAGTAACAGATGATGAAGAAATGTGTTCTTTTTAATATATTGACATATACACACTGCAAACATCAATTGGAATTCGTTTTTTTTACCGAATCTTCTCCTATGGTAAAGAAAAAATCAAGAAGTCTGAAAACGAAGAAGAAAAAAAAATGAGATAACATTTCATATTTATGAGATATTATTTCATAATTATGAGATAAAATCTCATGAATCTGAGACATTATTTCATAATTATGAGAAATTATTTCATAATTATGAGATATTATCTCATATTTATGAGATTAAAATACATATGAATGAGATAATTATCATTTTGGATTTATAATTTTAGAATTCGCCCTTTCTTCGTACTTGCTTCGGTATTCGTTTGCTGATGTACTCATAATTATGAGATATCATTTCATAATTATGAGATGGTATCTCATGATTATGAGATATTATCACTGATTACGAGATTTATTTTCATGGTTTGACATTAATGCCAACATTTCCCGATTTGAGTTGCGAAGTGGTCATTCAATCAACTTATGTTTGCCATGTGGTCGTTAATACTTTGCATTGTCTTGAGGACCAATTTTTGTAAACGAATGACGGTGTTTGTAATAGTTTTTTTTTCAGATATTTTATGGTTTTGGACGATCTCGCATCCATCATTAAATGAAAAGATACAAGGATGTAGAATTGTAGATATTTAGCAAGTAAATTTGTCTCAAACCAATGCAAGGGCCGTCGAGAAATTACTTTGAGGAATACCTCATGGTGACGTCAATATGAACAACAATAAAAGCGCTGTCCCAGTGCTAGGTTTACCCATTTATTTGTAAAGACTTCGTCTCTTGTGAATTCATTCCATATGCTCACATTTGAGACAAGCCAGTGCCTATTTTTAGCCGTTTGAGATATCCTTGTCTCAACCCATGGATGAGATAGGAATTTCACGTGCGGAAATACATTATGACGTTATCGACGTAATAGTAAGTTGCTTAGACATGGCGGACACCAACTAGAGTCTGGCTGTACATAAATTTGTATTTTGTGAGAAAAACAATCAAACACCGTGGAAAATGCAAGATTTAGGAATCTAAGACACCCTCAGGTAAGCCTCGTCAGAGAAATATTGAAATCTTACCCTTGGGTGTCCGAGATTTCTCGATCTTGCACTTTCAATGGTGTTAGATTGTATTATTCTCTCATTGTTAATGAGTGTTTGCTGATTGATGAAGGCCTATCGATAACTTCAAGATTTGGAACAACAACATAGTTTTTATACCCCGCCACACGTAGTGGCGAGGTATTATGTGATACCCCAAGTCGTGTGTCCGTCCGTCCGTCTGTCCGTCCGTCCGTCCGTCCGTGTGTCCGTTCATCCGTCCCCCGAAGGTTTCCGACTGATAACTTGTGAACGAAATACCATAAGGTCTTCAAACTTGGTATGTAACTTCTTTACCACAAAACTCAGGCCAAGTTCGATTTTGGGTTCAAAGGTCCAAGGGGTTCTGGAGTTATGCCCCTTGAAACTTTGAAATTTTGCCAATTTTAGGGTTTCCGACTGATAACTTGAGAATGAAATAATGTATTGTCTTCAGACTTGGTATGTAACTTGTATACCACAAAACTCAGGCCAAGTTCGATTTGGGGTTCAGAGGTCCAAGGGGTTCTTGAGTTATGCCCCTTGAAACTTTGAAATTTTGCGAATTTTAGGGTTTCCGACTGATAACTTGTAAATGAAATAATATATTGTCTTCAAACTTGGTATGTAACTTGTATACCACAAAACTCAGGCCAAGTTCGATTTAGGGTTCAGAGGTCCAAGGGGTTCTTGAGTTATGCCCTTTGAAACTTTGAAATTTTGCGAATTTTAGGGTTTCCGACTGATAACTTGTGAATGAAATAATATATTGTCTTCAAACTTGGAATGTAACTTGTATACCACAAAACTCAGGCCAAGTATGATTTTTGGTTCAGACGTCCAAGGGGTTCTGGAGTTATGCCCCTTGAAACTTTGAAATTTTGTGGAACGTGGCGGGGTATCATGTAATGCACCATTACTATTTTTCCATTTAGTTTATCTTGCCATGTATTTGTAGAAATTTGTTTATGTCTCTTAGTGTTACAGTATATATATTGAATAATATATAAAAATTGAAAACGATGTGTTTTGATTCCGTTTTTAGGACTCTCACACATACATTTGTATGTGGATGAGGGTTACGAATGGCTCTCTTACTCAGAATAGAGAAATATAGAAATTTTAGACAGATTTTAGACTTACTGGAATCATTTGCAAAATAAAAAAGGTTGAAAAACATGATTGAGAACTATTTTATATAATAATATTTCAAATCGAGAAAAATGCCTGACGTTCATGTGATACTTGTATTATAAAATTATGGTCTATTGTAGAGGTATCGAGCGTCAGTCAATATTATACAATTATGGTCTTTTGTAGAGGTTGATATGAGTTTTAATAGATCTAAAAATTAATATAGACCGACGCCGGATGCGAAGGTTAATATTAGGATTTTGAGGTCTATTAAAACTCATATCGACCGATATAAAATACCATAATTGTTTTATTACATAATAATAACATGCATTATCTTACTTGGTAATTGTAAGGGTTTTCAACGTTTTTTTTTTCTCAGGATAATATTGTAGAATTGTCATAGGTAGTTGTACATTTGTACTTACTTTTCAGTGTGCTTTCCGATCTCTTCATACAACGATTCATGCATGAAGAAGCTATCAGTACATTATTTTAGGTTCATGACATTTTTATTTGATTGATATGTATGTACTTCAACAACATGTACTATGAACTGTACATGAAACATGTACAGAAAATCAATCGATCATCTGCAACATGTACAAGTCTCCACCTCCCCCAAAAGTTTAGATTTTTTCATGTTATAAAAAAAATCATCAGAATTAAAAATTCCATGCTTTCAGTAAAACCAACCTTGGGTTACTCGGTCTGAAATTCCTGTGATAAGACAAGAAGAAATTTGCAGTACTACTAAAACGCATACGCCGACTGTGTATCGCATGTTCTTAGTTCCAGTCACCTTCCGGGTATCTGTAAATAGCAGTCTACTTTTTGCCAAATGTTTCTAATGTGAATAGAGAACAACAAACGTCTCCTGACGTCTCCTGCTAGCCCAACGACATTTTTTTCCTTCGATATTTGGTTTTCCGAACATACTTATAGTACGGCAATTCTGATTGGCCGAAAGTCGCGTGACC
This sequence comes from Modiolus philippinarum, assembly GCA_002080025.1. Taxonomy (NCBI): domain Eukaryota; kingdom Metazoa; phylum Mollusca; class Bivalvia; order Mytilida; family Modiolidae; genus Modiolus; species Modiolus philippinarum. The sequence continues at coordinate 20,818 of MJUU01021155.1, read as the reverse complement.
GCATGTAACTCTGTTTTTAATTGGCTATTTTAGACGGCGAGTCAATACCGTTTTTAAGCAGACCTGAGAAATGAATGTGAAAGTGAAGGCTAGTCAATTCGATTTTTAATTGAATATCATGTGACAGGTTCTCATCCAATAAAATGAAACTATTATAATTATTATGTAATAAAATTGATATTAAGAGGTCTATTTAAAACGATACGACTGATACAAAAGACCCTAATTGTTTTATTATATAATTAAAAAATCTGTTAAAATAAAATTCATTAATCTTCACGAAAGTTGAAAATTCTTGATCAAAAACAAAAATCAAGAGAACCGACTTTAAATTTGTGTACATTTGACAAAAGTTGGCCAATCGAAGACTTATTTGCCTTTTTTGACATTTTGGTAATATTTGATTTCCAATGACACCTTCCGACATCGACGTTTTACAAAATGTACCGATTAAGAAATTCCGTACTCGCGAAATATGTCTTGACCAATCAACAACGTCGTGAACAATCAGAATCCCAGAATGCTATACAATTTCTTAATTTGTCCATTGTGCACGGTGCTTTGTGACTGACAGTGTATATGTTAATTGTAGGTGGTAAAGGGTTATTTTTGTGCATCGTAATTTTAATTTTCGTGTTTCGTGCATGCAAACCAAATTCTACCTTTTGTTCATCGACTTTCATATTTTCTTTTTTTTTTTAAACCTTCATCCTTGACGTAACATTATCTACATTATATAATCCAAAATGCTAATAAAAACAGATATGACACACATGCATTCCGTGAAAATGTCGTCTACATGTAGTATAGGATTTTGTCCCAACATTCAACCATATCACATGTATAGTCATAGGAACATATTTTCATCATTTATTGTACAAAAACGTCAAAATAAAAAGTAATGACTGACCTGTCTCGGCCTACTGATCCGATATCCTTGATGTGAATAGACCGACCGACCAAGAGAAGCAATTGTAAGTTTGAAAACTTTCACAAAAAACAAAACAATTACTTTCTTAAAGACTGAACTGACCGATTTTTACTGCTGTTCATTGCTTGTTGTATGTTTATCTTCTTCGTTCTCAACATTTCTATCGTAAATCACCCATCTGTAGCGCATTTGTAAGTTTGTTGAGTTTCCGAGTGTCGGATGGTACAGAACGCTTGATTGAATGATCTGTCCAGTACCAACAAATGACAATTCGCGATTCAATTAAGCCTGTATAATTTTTGACCGATGACGGAAACGGCGATTCCGAAATTAATTAATTAAGTTAATTAGCTAAGTGCAGGCACAACTGGATATATATGCCAATGGAATTTTAAAATGGCACAACCATCCCAACTTTTGGATATATGAAGCTTAGTCGTAGTATTTGTTGTTTTTGCAGTTACCTGGGTAACAATTTTATTAGTATAGATGTTATACTGTTTTTGATTCAAAATTTAACTGTAATTTATATTAAATTTTTGCATAAAAAGAAAATATTCTTACAAAAATCTTCAAAAATAAAGACAAATAGCAGAGGCGGATCAAAACTTTCTGCTAAAAGGGGGAAGGGAGGGTGACCCATAATTTTTCAAAGGGGCCCGTATCTGAAATTGATACTGAAATGTTGTACAGTGTACACGATAGAAAGAAAGGTACATCCAAATACTTAAAAAATCGTACTGTGATAGTTCGAACACCATGAATGTCTCTAACCTTTTTCCTGTCCCTATGTTCAAGAATAAACATAGTTCGTCCATCCCTGTTACTCGAACTGTTTTCATCGGTCCCATGGGTGTTCGAGCCATGACAGTTCGATCTGCTGTGATTCATTTCGTTCTAAATGTCTACCTGAAAAACAAACATTTAAGTTGACACCTAAAGAACGCGTTGCGCTTCACCATTTTTATATTAGTGGGAACTGTAACTGCTGACGGTTACCATGTTCTAATTATAGAACATAGTTTAGAAGTGCCACGATGATTGTTGTCTTTTAGGTTAACATTGATTGTAAAAGTCTTCATTTCTGAATAGTCATAATCGCTTAAATTAATTAAAAGTTCAAACTGGTCATAGACACCACATACCAAACTTTCCTGTACAAGCCTTGTACAACACAGCAGTGGAGATAATCATACTAACAAAAAATATAATTCGTAACTCACTCAATGTTTAGAACGCTCATTTTGAACAGATATATCATGATAAGGAGGAGTATTTGTCAAAATTACAAGTCGCGGGGCGGTAAAATTTCCCGAGCCGGAAAGGCGAGGGAAATTTATATTTTTGGCAAATACACCGACGTTCATGATATATCTGTTTAATTACACCGAATGTCTCTATCATTAAAGCGCACATATGACATCGGGACAAATACCACGGTGGGTTGGTATTTTCCAAAAAATACAACGGCCATTAACCAATCAGAATGCAGCTTACTTACATAAGGTGTAATTAATGAATAAAGCTGTACCCCTTTTTTGATCGTTTTGTAATTAAATTACACAAGTTGACAACATACCATATATAATTCTTACTCATTGGGATATCTATAATTATTGATAGATAATAAGGTGGCAAAAAAATTCAGATTATTCATTTAAAAAGTTTACATACTATTGAATTTAAAACAACCAATCCGCAGTCGGCGTTTATGCTCATATTGATATTTAAGTTTGTAACATTAGGTATATGTATATACTCATTAGAGGAAACGACTTGATCACGCAAATTCCTATAGTTTCAACTTTCTACTATGGATAAAATAATACTGGGGGTGATTTGTTTCTTTATTGGAGTCAATCTAAGTAAGTTAATTGACATATTTTGTTATACTAATTGTAACGCAGTTGCTGGTAAGAAAAACTCAAGATAATATTTTTGAGAAATATGATCTTTGCTGACAACTGTACAAACGACGGCTGCGTGCTGAAATTCTTATTTCGTGGCTATTTAGTATGATTTAATTTCAGTTGCTACCATTGATTTTGCAATTGTTGTTTCAACTCTTTATGAAAATTTAAATTGGAATCAAATTTCCGTTCTATATGGGAACAAAAAAGTAAGTTGAAATTTCACTTGTAAGAACTGCAATTATTTTTGTCAGATTTCAGTAGGGTTTGTTTTTTTGTTCTCTGAAATTTCGCATTATCTAAATTATGAAAATTTGTTAAAACCTAAGGAGTATCTCCCTTCTGCATAGCTCTGTCCTTAGCAGATCTGGCTTTCTTTTTAGATCCTATTGGTAATTCGTTCTCTATAAGCTTGACACATATTTCCTTTTATGAATTTCCAAATATTTTGATTTGATTTGCGTTGAAGAGACATAAGTTATTGAAATGCGCATATGTAGATACTAAATTCACAGTAATTTCGATATTTTGTTATTTATACTAAAACGGATGAAATGAGAAATAGCAATTACTTTTACTCAATTATTCAAAATCAATTATATCAAATGGAATTGATACTATGTGAAAAAAATCATAAAATTTTGTGTTACGACAATCATGTCCAGATTTACCCCTCAGTTCAATGTTTTGTCATGATGCACGTTCCGTAGCTTTTTATTCAAATCTACTCAATGCATTAGTCTCTTCTTCGTCTAAATTCTTTCAATTTGACACATCGCTAAGTATGTAGTCTTACAATATTATCAAGTACAATAGTCTTGATAATATTTTTTTCTTGTGGTTTCAGCTTATAAGAAGAACCTGAAAATATCATCATAACTTTGTTTCCTATCAGAGAACAATAAACAACTACAATTGCCGCATATTACAATCCACAAAGGTACTGCACCCAACAAGCACAAATAAAAGACAAACATAAAAAAGGATAGGCACTCGGGATAACCACCGGCACTAGTAAAATCTAGTGGTAGGGTTAAACATCTTTGTTCTCTATCCCGGTTCCCTATAGTATAGTAGACGTACGAATAACATCTGATATAGGCAGACTGCTAACTCTAAGACCCGTGGCTATCTTGAAAAAAGCCTCTACTGCACAGTCAGGCAGTTGGGTCAAATATTTCATATGATATACCAGTAAACAGCAATGCTAGTTTTGTTGATGATTGATGTCTTATTTGAACTAACAATGAAAGGATATGGAGTAAATGCAAGTGAGACAAAGTCTTTACAAATACATGATAAAAACTAGAAATGGAAAAAAAGCTTTTATTGTTGTTGTCCATCTTGGAGTCTTGTTCCAGACAAACATTGTCTCCCTCCACATCTTGGTTGCTTAGGATATTGTTTTATATTCTTTATAATGAAATATCTACTGAGACTACTCATGTGATATATGACAGCTGTTGTAACAACTTTCTTTAAATAAAACTAATTTTTGCCTACTTGATTTGCAAATTACATCTAAGTAAGAAAAATATTCTATATTTTACCATGTCCCTAAAAACTACATGTAGTTGTTTTATGTTGGCAGCTGGTCCTTTGTTAAATGCGTTTTTGCAACCAAGTGATTTTAGAATATCACACAAAAGTCGCAAAAACATGAAAACGTAGTTTCACGTCGAGATAACAGGTTTTTCGCTCGGGTACTTGGTTTCTCGCTCGAGATACCAGGTTTCTCGACCAAATTTCGATAATCTCGGTCGCGTTTTTCGTCGATTTTGAAATCTCAATTGAGAAGTCAACTCTTCATCTCGATCGAGATTTTGCTTGTTACGGGATTTCACATTACAGTACGGTGCAGCGTGGCTCTTAAAATTTGCCGAACGGGACTGGACGGATAGCCTTACGTCCAGTTGCTCGGAAAGTGATGAAATCAATTAAATATTTTTCTGAGAAAAATATTACCTTACTAGTGTACCTTTTTGGTTCATTCAGATTACTCTGAATGTATATTCACAATAGTTTATAATGTCAGTGTCTGTGATGCTTTAATTCCTTTTCATTCAAATCTTAGATATTTAGTTTCAGTATTTTACATCACAGACATGTAAATACAATTTAATGTTAATTACATGTAAATATCTCTATTAATATCATACGATATCATACGCTGATTCCAGTATAAAAAAATCTTTTTATCTGAAAAAGAATATAAATGAAAAAAATGTTTATTGTGCCCATATCTCATGATTTTATCATACCAAGTTTTCTTACTTTTGACTCGATAAGTGCCCTGTGGTTGTTTTAGTATTGTGATTGTGTTCTGTTCTGCGATTGTAAGAATACTTTGTCTGTTTGTGATCCCGCATCCGTGGGTACAAAGTTATGGATGTAGCATTGCTCAACATGTGGCAATGAATTCCGCTCAAACCAGCGCCTTGAACTTACTATGAGGTATGATCAAAGCTCATTGTTGAAGGCTTCATGGTGTCTTCAAGATGAAGAACTACATCAAAAGCAATGTTCCATTGCTTTGTTTTACCAGGTATTTGTAAAGACTTTGTCTCATGTGAATTTACTCCATATCCTTTCATTGCAAATCTCTTTTGGTAATGGACTACAGGACATGTGTTGAGACTTTGTCTCACGTGCATTTACTCAATATCCTTAAATTTTTTATATGAGTATGAAAAAAACTATTTTTATTTTCTATTGAGTAATATTGAGTATTTTGATGTTTTATATATTTGAAATGTGGATTATATCAAGCGTGAATGGTGTGTGCATTTTCTTATTTAATGTTTCATGTTGATAATATTATAATAAGGACTTTATCAGATGTACCTGGTGTATAAATACTCTCTTTTAATGTACATGTTGAAAATTTAAAATTCTGTGTTAATTTAATATTGTGTCAGGTATGTAATTTCTCCGATTTATTGATTTATTTGGGTAATATGCACTAAATCAAATCCGCCAGGGTATGTTGTTTTCTTTATTTTATCTTATGATGTTTTATTTGGTTAATATGTACCAAATAAACGTGGTAGGTCTGTAAATTCTATAATTTAATTATTGGAAATGAAAATATGGAGCAAATAAAATTTGCCAGCATTGTAAATTTTCTCTTTTTATGTTTAATTTGGGAAACATGGACTTCATCAAATGTGTTTGGTATGTATAATCTCCATTGTAAAGTTTTTTTGGGGGTAATATGGACTTAATTTCATGTGTCGGGTATTTGAATTTACAGTTTCAATATCTAGGTAATATGGACTAAAATAAATGTTAATTCTTCATTTTGATTGGTTTGTTTTTGTTTTATGGACTAATGGAAATGATTTGGGTTTGAAAATATCTATGTTAATGTTTTATCTGGGTTCTATGAGCTGATCGGAATGTGTTTGGTATGAGCTATTTCTCTATTTGTGTTTTGTTTTAAGGATTAAATCTGTGACTTACATTCCTAGATTAAATTAAACCTCATGTGTAAATTTTATTTCCATATTCTATTTGGGAATTATGGACTATTTAAATAAACTTGTAGGTATGAAAAACATGTATTTTCATTTTTTTTATGTGAGTAATATTGGCCATTATGCTTTGGTATATAAACAAGGAATAAAAATTTACAGAAATAACGAGGGCAGTGTTTCCCTATTCTATTGATATTAGAAAAATTTAGTAATTTTTTTTCTCACGAAATTCGTCATACAAGGTCTCCTGATAAAACACGATTTTTCTTCCGTACATGAGATTCAAATCTCGCTCATCAATCGAGATCTCAGTTTAGGGTTTGAAAGAGAACTTTTGAATACTTCAATAATATCGCATTAAGACCATGAAACCAAAACTGATATTTAACACCTATGAGGCTTGTTTAGGGTATATTAGGATACGGGATATTTACGACTTTTGTTAATGGGATATGGGATATTTGGGACAAAAAGTACCGGGATATGGGATATTTGGGACATAAAGTACCGGGATATGGGATATTTTGACTATGGAAATTGGGATATTTCAATAATTAATGGGATATCTTCAATTTTCAAAGGGATATTTTTGTCCAGACTTACTGGTATATGGGATATTGGGACACCCTAAACAAGCCTCCCCTATATCAATTTTGTTTTTGGTTTTGGATAGGAGATTTGTATCTCGTACGAAAAGCATACTAGTACCTTTTTCTATTATGCCAATCACGATAATGGTTATTTGACCAAAACTAGTACAATTCTCGTATTTTTGTGACTAGGCTCATTGAGCTAGCGAGCACTCCCTGACCCGCCTTTTTAAATTACGTTATGTCTTATTCTTTCTTTTTTAAAATTGTGATTTCGGAATTAGTAGTCTATCTGTATTTGGTTTTATTTGTTTTTTTTTCTATTATACTTTAGGGAAACGGGATAGATTATGGAAGGTTAAGGTACCCATAAACCGGTTTTATCCTTTTGTTAGTGCCTGTTCAAAATCCGGCTATCCTGAGTTCCTATCGTTGTTTACAATCGTCTTTTGTCATATAAAATTAAATTTAAAACAACTAATCGGCATTAATGTTCATATAAATGATATTTACGTTAACATTAGTCATACTTACATACTTATTGTTTTAATATATGAATTGGAACCAACACTGGTGGTTTCTTGTGCAATGTCCTTCAGAATTGTGGCACGTGGTTGTGATTTTTTGCCATTGTAAGGGTTTCCAGAATATTTTCTTTTTATACTTTGTACATCTTACTCATTAGAATTCATACAATAACTGATAGATCTATAAAGTGACAAGATAAAATAAAAGTATACATAAAATTGAATTTAACACAACCAATTGGCGATAATGTTCATAATGATATTTACTTCAACATTAGTCATACTAACATACTTATAGTTTTAATATTTAAATTGGAACCAATTTGGTCACTCAAGTTCCTGTCAAGTAATACTATGAGTAAAATAATGATGGGGATGATTTTTTTCTTACTTGGAGTCAATATAAGTAAGTTCATTAGTATCTTTTGACACTTTTGAGAAAAAACTCAAGTTAATATTTCTGAAATATATAATAACTGTATTACCGACAGTTTTATTGCTGACTGGGTTTTATTTTGGAGCTATTTATTGTGTTTTCATTTCATATGCAGTCATTTATTTTTCAATTGTTGTTATTTGAATCTTCTTGAAATTAAACATAGAAACTACATTTCCGATCTGAATTGGAGAAAAGTAAGTTTTAGAACTGCCATTATTTTTGTCAAATTTCAATTCTGTTTGTTGGCAAGCTTTTTGTGACATGTTGGCGGGAATGTATAGCTTTTGAGCCCTCATGCACTAAAAAAGATGAAACGAGAAATATCTATCCCTTTCACTGTGTTAAATCAAATTAAATATTTATTTTAATTGTATTTTCCTAAATGTAAAATTGAAAATCATACAATTTTGTGACACGAGTCATGTCAAGATGTACCCTAGTTCATTGTGCTTTCATGCTGCACTTTGCGTAGCTTTTTATTCAAGCCTACTCAATACATTTTGGCTCTATTGCGTCTTAGTTATTACAATTTTGACACATGTAGTTTAACAGCGGTCATCATAGTATAATGTTAAGTACAATAGTTTGTCACACCCTATATCAGCCCATGCGTGGTCGTAATATCAGGCCGAGAGTCGCCAGGCTCGAGGGGTGATTGAATGACCGCGGGCTATTGGAGAATCTGATATGAAAAATGACATGCAATCAAAAACTTCAACTATTAAAAAATTTTCAGCGAAATCATATTCTATTATTTGTAGTATAGGTATTTTGTTATTATAATTTATTTGCTATGACGAGATCGTGTGCATTGTATATCGTTTTAGTGGAAGAGTGCGAACTTGCGTGTGATAATGCTTCCTAAGTCAGGGAAATACATGCGATATGTACCGAAAGCAGTTGAAAACGATTTCATATTAACCCGCTTGGTCAAGTTTTGCTTAAATTGGAAAATATTATATTATATTTTCTTATTTTATCGAGGAATTAAATTTTTATCATATTTGAACTAAGTAGAAGATAATATTCAGAATTTTACTCATTGTAGTCGTGATTTTGATAGGTTCTCCATTGATTCCAAGCGTCAAACTATACGAGTTGGTTTAATAGTGAATAATAAATTATTACAATGTGGAAGGACACTATAACTTTGTTTCGTTCCAGTACTGGTATCATTTAGTTATAAAAAGATTAAAATAACAGCTGTGCCAAGAGCAGATTATACGCACGTCCCGAATTTTAAGCAAACTGAATATATGATTCTTGACATTAAAAACACCATCTGATCAAAATTGATAATAGAGGCAAGCAAAGTTTCAAGAAAAGTGATCAAAGCGTTCATTAGTTAGAGCAGAACGTGTATACGGAAATTTCATGCTTTTTTAAAATAATCATAGTCCCATGACTCTAGAACGAAAACTTCACCGACAAAAAAAAACGATAGGGGGCTCTCTTCCGTCATTTCCAACGTATAACATTCCTGCAAAGTTTCAAGGAAAATGATCGAAACAACGGCAGTAGAATACCGAAGGAACAAAGGGGTGAAATTCACAAAAATCGAAGTCCAAAGACAGGGCAAAAACGAGAACACAGAAAACAATGACGTGAGACACAAAAACAATTACGTTAGACAGATACAAAGCACAGAAACAGAAATTACAACATTCAGAACAAAAGCACTCACAACTATAACTGTGAACTCCAGTGAAACTGAGAGTGACATCAGGTGCTCCGGAAGGGTAAGCATGTCCTGCTCTGTTAACAGCACCCGTCACACTGTGAGTGATTCAATCCGGGGAAAGTGTCAAAGTCGGTAGCAAATCCGGGAAGACGTGAATCTAGCTGAAAATGTCCACTTTCACCTGGGATACCGACACGTCATATCCTTCAATGATGCTATGGTGACGGCCATAGAATTTCTTGAGGGATGAAACTAACAAAGGTTGAACAAATCCCTGACTAAGCAGCCTTTGGGATAGCGCTTTTGCTCTGTTAAAAAATCACTGTACAAACTACATGCTTTACGGTAACAATCAACTGTGAAATGTACACTCCATAGCATTCTTTGGTTGAAGTGCGTGGACAGACGGACGGATACCGGTATATCATAATACGTTTCGTCAAATATGGGCGTATAATTAGCAATTAACTTGCATGTAAGAAGCTCGTATGATATACCGTAAAATGTTTCTCTCGTGTTATAGTAGCAGACGGCATTTAAAAGTTTTGATTACTGATGTTGATACAGAAATAGACTTGCAGCAATTTGGTATTTTTCTTTTAATTTTTACAAATATTTTTATTTTACTTTCACGCAAACATAATAATTATCTAATAGACACAAGTTTACTTTTTGCAGCAGTTAGAAATTTTTTATCAGTAGAGGTTAAATAATTCTAAATATGGTAAAGTATGGAATAAATTAAATGCAGAATGACCTGAAGCAAGTCTGATAAATAGACTTTATTATGTTTTTATCTGCTTAACAGGAAGAAACTGAAAATATCATAACTTTGCCTCCTCGTACGAGACGCTACTTAACAAGCAGATACCTTTCAAATATTGCATATGATATGCCAGATATCACCCATAGTCGTCTTGATCTCATAAAAAAAAAAAATTACCCCTCCGCATCTTCTTTGCTTAGAGATTTATTCAAAATTCTTTAAAGTGAAATGTCCACTAAAGAGGTCTCAAATGACATATGTCAGCTGTTGTGACAACTTTTTTGCCTACTTGATTTGCAAATTAATTCTAAGTAAGAAATGTACTGTATTTTAACATGTCACACACTTATTTTTTAACTTAAAAAGCAAACTACGGCAAATCTGTTTGTTGGCATCTGGTTGTACGTTGAAAGCGTTTTTGCAACTCCAAGGTTTCTAATTAGAGATACTGGGTTTCTCTCTGAAATACCCATCATCTGAATCTCGCTTTTCCTCGAGATTGAAATCTCAATACGGGACTTTCGAGATGGGAACTCTCGTGTAATTGAAGGCGGAAATGATCTCCTGAAATACCAGTCAGAAGGATAACCGGAATCCAGACCTATTGAATTTTAAATATATACCACATAAAAACAAACTATTTATGAAATTGAAGTATACTTATAATTTGTCCTCCATGACAATCATTTAACTAAATTTTAATTGACGAAGAACAATTAATCTGAAGCGCTACAAACAGATTAAATATAAATCAGTGTTCATTAATAATTAGTGTTTTTTTCCTATAATACACAAAAATGTTGTCGGAGTGAACACGACTCAAAATTCCCGTATTGAGCAACCTAGTATGCTATAAGATGAACTCATCTCTTTTTATTTTACATTACTTTGCAGGGCAGCTCTTAGTATTTGCTGAACGAGATGGCACGAATAGATTCACTTCTAGTTTCACGGCAATTGAGGAATTCAGCTGAATGTTTCATGTAAATTAGATTTGACCTTCCTAGTCAAATGTGCTTTTTTCTTTTCTTTTCCAATGAAATGATGTCTTTAATTATTTTGACATTAATTAATTGCTGTTTACAATGTGCTTAGTTGTACTACATTGGACCAGGTAATTATATAACAGGGGTATGGAAACGAGGCTCACTTCAAAGACACATTATTGAACGATGTATGTCTCAGGCGATGTCTTAAGGTTTTTCAGTTCAATGACTAGCCTATGGGAATTTTATGTAAAATTCAATAATTTGAAGATTATTTCTGGTATAAACCAACACGCCGTTAAGGCTGGGAATTTCACGCTGAATTCCATAGGTTTTACAAGTTCAATAGTTTATTAAAGTCTCACCACATACATTATATATTAAACACAATATGCATATAAAACAAGATTAAAAAAGCATGTGCCGTTCTTAAAAGATATTATTCACAATATTATTAATTAACAGGATATGAATATTCAAAGTGGCAAAAAATAACTTACCGATACTTTTCCAAAGCGAGAATATGAAAATGCTCGTAAAAGAAAATTCTATTATCAATAGTCGAAAGCAACCGAGTAATTTAAAGAAATTACTTACGTGCGCAAAATTTATTCAAATAAAGCCGCTTTCTCAGTAAAAACTTGCGGCGATTCCCGATGGGGAGTCTGCAAAGGAGACGGTTACAACTATTTATAAACGGGCAGCACCAAAACATTCAAAAATGGGAAGACGTTCAAAGTAAATTCAAATATGACTTGTAAAACGAGAAATTTAATATACTGTATAACATGTCCGTCGTGCCAAGAAAACTATATAGGACAAACAGGGAATAGTCCTCATGAAAGAGTACGCGTTCACAAACAACAATTTCGTGACGCGACCACAAGACAAAATCCACAGAGTGCACATCTGGAACTTTATGGAAACAGTAAATTCAAAATTATACCGTTTTACAAATGTGACAAAAGCGATAAAGGATTGAAATGGAAAAATAGTTCATTCGCATAGCCCGTATTAAACACAAAGACGACAAGGAAATGAACAGTGACGTTACATCATAAATCTCCCGTAGACAAGTCCCTTGAAGGATGAAAGTACTAGAACTGTGAATTCTGATTTTTATTTTGTTTTTAATATATAATCTGCATACAACTAGTTTTTGAATATTTTCTACTATATATATTTAAAAAGTCATGCTAACAATATAAAAGACTAGTACTCCTAGATAAAATATTACTGCAGGTTTTGGCAAATATATGACAAATATCACTATTCTCGAATAAGACATACAAATTTTCATCATCCGATAGCTGTATAAATTCATTAAAGTGACTAGAAATATTTGTAAGCATTGATTCTCTTAAATATTCATATAACGTACATTCTAAAATAACATGTTTTTCATTCTCTACCTTATGAATACAACTAGAACAAACTCGTTTTTGTATTTCTTTTCTCTCATAGCGACCTGTTTCCAATTTTAGTGGAAAAGCACTTCTATGTCTAAGTGGGCATGAATTTTTGAAGATGTGATTCAGTAGAATATGTAGATTTAAACAATTTATAAGTTCTCAACTTATCTCCTTCACCATATGAAGCAATTCTTGTAGCCCAATCGTTTTTATACTTATTAAACATAATATCTTCTACTAGTATTTCAGTAATAATGCTCACCATATGAAGCAATTCTTGTAGCCCAATCATTTTTATACTTATTAAACATAATATCTTCTATTTCAGTAATAATGCTCTTCTGAAGTATATAATCAACATAATTACAGAACGAACCTATCAAAATTATAACATTTCAACATAGCTCCAATTCTTAATACGATAACTACTCTTACAAAAACTTTAAAAATTTAATATACTACGATCCATTTTCGTTAATCTAGACCAGTGTCTAACAATGTTCGACCACTGTCTGACTAATGGAGGTTTCCATCCCATATCCCCTGACACTGCATCAAGGGGTATATTTGCCCACTCCCATGTAAAACCGCATAGCACGGCTCTGGACAGTTGATATATTTTACGAAAGGATATGGAGTAAATGAACATGAGACCATTACACATATGTTTACTCCAACTGCAATAATTTAATGAGCTGTATGGCCATTTCGGAAATTAATTCCTCATCAGCAGCACTAGACCCCAAAGAAAGGAAATCTATAATTTCAAAAAAAATGTTTAAAATGCACAAAAGCAAACGAAATCCGATTAATCAGTAATATAGCTAAGGACAAAACTACGATGGAGGGAGTTAATTCCTATGTTTTAGAATTTACACAAATTTAGATAATAGTAATTGAACAAAGTGTACACATGAGATATTATCTCATGTACAAGTACACCATATCTAAGAAAAATAAAGAGCATACATCTCTACCACGATGAATTGTTTTACCAACTCCACACTGCAATAAAAGACAAACTCCTGTATTGAATATTTTACGAAAGGATATGGATATACATGAATACTCTTTAATACCCCCATATTTCCGAACCATAATTTATAGCTGACCAAACCATAGTATCATATAATTAACTAAAAATGTGATGCTGGAAACCACCATCAGCTCTATATTTTGCAATAAGCAGACCTTATGCTCTATTAGCTGATTTAGCTTCTGTCTTTACCATTAATTGATAGTCTAAATACTCAGATAATAATAAATCTAACTACAGAAAACTTGAAACATACTCACCATATTCAGTTCCTAATGTAAACTGGTAAATAGATCTATTAACAGATGAATTTCTGAAATGAATTACTTTTGATTTACTAAGATTAACTTTCAAGCTATTATGTATACACCATAAGTTTGATACATCTCTGTAAATCATCAGTATTTTCTGCAATTAAAACTACATCATCGGCGTACAATAAAATTGCCACTTTTTCACCTTTAATATCTACACCAATATTCAGTTCTTCTATATCTTTAACTAAACTATTAATGAAAATGTTAAACATGATTGATGATAAACACATCCTTGTTTCAAACCTATATTAACAGTGAACCAATAGTTTGACCATTTAAACGAACACAACACTCAACATTTGAATAAACTGCCTTTAAGACTTTCATGAACTTTGTACTTATTTAAAAAGTTTCTAATTTACTAAATGACAAAAATCTATTTAAAAGAATCGTAGGTTTTTTTTTTAAATCTATAAAAGCTATAAAAGATGATAATTGTTTCCATAATAAACGTTAAAGCTCCAACATGATCAATAGTACTTCTACCTTTTACAAAACCATTCTGATTATCGCTAATTATCTCCCTTTCATCTATCCAATCAGTTAATCTGTTCTACTACAAAATACTAGAAAAAGCTTATACATACATGGTGCTAAAGTTATACCTCTCTATGAATGTCGATCTCTTGAATCACTTGCAGAACATTTCGGAATAGGCGTTATAATACCTTTGTTCCATTCATATGGCGTTCTACTAGATTTAAAACATTAGTTAAAAAACTTCTGTTAATAACAGTATAATAATTTGGTTTTTATATAATTCAGACTGGATAGAATATATGGTCGGACTTTTACCATTTTTGAATTCATAACAACTTTGAATACGTCGTGACAAGAAATATTATTATCTAATACTAGTACATCATCATTTACATTTTCTTTAATATTAAAATTTTCAATATCAGAACTACATGTAATATCATAATATTTGAAAAACTTGTTTTGCATTTATTTAATACAATTCTAAATCGTCACTAATTGTACCATTTTCAAGTACCATCTCATTTGGAATAACAGATTGTCTTTCATTTCCAATACCTATAGTACCAATTTTAACGTTAACATTGAACTGAAAAGGGAACTTTTAACCTTAATTTCAACCTGCAAATCAACTTTGTTAATTGATTTTTTGACATGATTTATCCGTCTCTTGCTCTTTTTCGACGGCATATCTTTTGGTCTTGTTAATGGCAAAATTCTATAATTTCAGCTTTTTAAATTTAAAAGTGTATCTATCTTAATCATTGCCGGCAAGTTGTATACAGGAGGAACTGTGTACATGTACACACACCTGCAAGAGTTGGAATATCCAGATTACTTCACATATTTTTTCCAAGTTCAGGTTTTATTATATAGGTTTATTCAGATAAATATTTTGTTTGGTTTACACAATGTAATTATGTCAAGATGAAAAACAACAATTCTCTAAAGAGTAAACAATAAGAAAGACATCCCACGATTCCATCAATT
Source organism: Modiolus philippinarum (assembly GCA_002080025.1). Taxonomy (NCBI): domain Eukaryota; kingdom Metazoa; phylum Mollusca; class Bivalvia; order Mytilida; family Modiolidae; genus Modiolus; species Modiolus philippinarum. The sequence goes on along the minus strand of MJUU01021155.1, from coordinate 5,277 downwards.
TCTCAGGTGTGCTAATTAAATTAGTATATACGTTTACTGTCGAAGTACTTAAATATATTTTTACCTAGAAATTGTAACTTTTTACATGGAGTATATGTTGTATTTTGGCAGCTTGAAGTGTTTAACTAGAAAAAATAACATGTTTCGGATATTTAGTGTTAAATGTGTATTTCATCTGTGTTTAACCAGGTATTTTTATTGTAATTGAACATATCAGATGCAAGCAAGTCTATAGAATAGTTTTACTTCGGAAACGTATTTTTCCAAAAGTGCCATTCATCATTCAAATTGGAGAAATCCTTCTGCTTTTGTGTAGAGTAAGATGGCGGACATGTCATTATTGTCAGTCATTATTTAATAATTATTACGAAATAACTGAAACTTGACATTGGTGTCTTTGTTTTAATAGCAGTTTTCTGAAGCATCAAGAATTCTGAATAAATCGAACCGTGGTGTAAATTAGGTGTTTTACAGACGGAAAGGTCCAAAGATTGTGAAAAAACAATTTTTTTTTCAATAAAATTATAATGTAAATAAACATGAAAGAATAATAGAACAACATCTCGAGATTTGATTATTGCCATTGATGTCTTTCTTATGATCAGTGATTTTTGAGAATTTTGAAAAATTCGAAAGTGTAGTGAAATTCCAGAGGCAAAGGAGTGAAAAGAATAGCGGTGAAGTTTCCTAAATATACCCATTTCTCATTATTTATAGGTTTAGCGTTATCGAGGACTCATCAATAACAATTTACTTACAAGTACTTTTTTAATCATTCTTAGAATATACAATAAAAATCATTTCATAAGTTTTTATATAAAGATAAGACGACTACTCAATATTTTTCTATGCTGAAAAGAAAGACCCGGCACTTAACTTCAGCCCGAGGCTGACATCGATCGCAATGCAGCGTGAAACTTCTTTTGAAGTTTTGCCGCGTTTCCATTCCCTCCTTTATAGTTCCCTGGTGAGACGAAGAGGAAACTTAGATTTATATTATATTACAATTGTACCAAATGCACTTTTGGTGATGTAGTTTAGATTTATATATTTGAAGTGTCTGCATCTCGGCGGGTTGTCATTAAACAAATGTACTAAAATAAAATAGGCGTACCTTCTTGTCTCAAGTTATTTACAAAAGACTGTTGTTCTTGACATTTTGGATATCATTTATTTTCACAATGTCATATATTTCTGTTTTAATCATACTATAAATATCAATCCTCTTTTCTTTATGGTTAGACAGAAAATGTACTTTATAAATAGAAAAAAAACTTTAAGCAAGTAGTTTATCTGATTATTATGTTCATCAAAAAATTTGTAGCCTATAGCATGACCTTTCAGGGATAATAATCTTAATGAATGTGTAAATGTATGTCAGTGTCCGTGATACTTTTATTACTTTTCATTGATAATAATAAGCAATGAAGGGATATGGAGTAAATGCACATGAAACAAAGTCTCTACAAATACATGGTAAAAAGCAATGGAACAACGCTTTTATTGTTGTTCTTCATCTTGAAGTCACCATGAGGCCTTCAACAATGAGCTTTGCTCATACCTCATAGTAAGTTCAAGACGGCCCCTAGCACCGGTTTGAGCGGAATTCATTGCTAGATGTCGATCAATGCTACATCCATGTTTATTCTGGCCATAGATGCGGGATTGTCAACAAACATGAAGGAAACTGGCAAAGTGTTCTTACAATCACTGTCATCCGTTGCCCGAACAATGAATTAATAATTTATAAATCTTAGAGACCTCTTTTCAGTATTTGACATCAGAAAAATATATAAATACAATTTAATTCCAATTAAATACCTCTTTGATCATGTTGATATTAAATTCTGTCTCTAGTACTCTAATTGTCTTTATATTTTTTTTAATCATAAATGAAAAAAAAAGTTCTCTTTTGGGTCATGCACTACAGGAAAAATGTTGAGATTTTGCCTCATGTGGCTAACTCGTTAACTTAAGTATGAAAGAAAATATATTTTCATTTTTCTTTTGAGTAATATTGAGTATTTTGTTGTTTTATTTGGGAAATATGGATTAAATACACAATAATTGGCATAAATAAACACAAATATGACGTGTGTCTGTGTATAATATTATACATGGAGTTCCGGTATAGTCACGGAAGAATACAGTTGAATTGCTGTAACACACGGAATATGTGTTCCATAATTATATCTGGATGTATTTAAATGTCACTAATTGCTTGCCGTACATGCTATTTTTATACGAATTATGCAACTGAATATCGGTTGTTTATCTTCCTCTTGTAGACGGAAATAATACATAAAAACTTTAAATACTTTGTTGAAAGTTGTAAATATAATTATAATCAACAGTTGTACGTTTCTGTGTGAGATGAACATTCCGTAAAAATCGATATTTATAGCAAATTATGTAATTAACGTCTAGAGCTCATATTCACAATAAACTGTTGTGTAGTAACGTTAAACGGATTAATCTTCATCCAAATATAATAAAAATATAATATAACACTTACACTGTTGTTGAACTAGGGTCCAAATTCCAAACAATATCTGGACAAAACGTTTGCCTGTCGTATGATCTGATGATACGTGAGAAAGGTGGAATAGGGAAAAGCAAAGATGTGTCATTCGGTCCCGGGCATACGATGTATACGGAATACTTCCCATAATAAATATAAAGATAAATTTAGATGTAACAATACACTAATTGTGACAATACACTCCCCGTCTGATATCTACTTGATATCACTATTATTTAAATAAACAACAGAAATTTATCATACATTCATAATATTCACTGAATATAATTATTCACACTTTATATACAATCTTCCACCAGAAGAATTATCTCGGTGATCGTTAACTGATCTTGAATTCACAGATGAACGATGAATACGGTAAAATAGAATATAGCGCTATCCAGGTAGAGATGTGCTGGAGTCTTCCACTTCCTGCAAAGGAATTATTTGCAGATGTGAATATTCTTGTAACGTGAATATCCGGAGAAGTATCCGGAGAAGTTTCTCCTTTTTCATCCAAAGGCGGATTGAGATTGACAGTTGAACTTCTTTCGCCAATAGGTAATTTGTGACTTGTAAAGTCTATATCTTCTTCATAAACTTCACGTTGAAGTGATGATATGTTGAAATCTTCGGCTTCTTGAAGTGAAGTGTTGTCAGGTTCAAGCTTTGAACTCCCATTCAGACGTAGACGGGACGAACGTATCAGGAATGCAATTCCATGTACAAAGGCACTCCAGTCTGAGAAGTGCTGGAATCTCTCAGTCCCTATGTTAGGATTATCTGGTGCTGCGATTGTTTTTGCAACAGAAATATCTGAAGAAACATGAGTACGAATCTCACCATCGTGTAATGTTTCTAGTTCTTGCAGTTCCCATTCTGGTGCAATGTCATCTGGGACTGGTTCGTCCGAATCAACTGTTGTCGAAGTCAGCTTTCGTAGAATTTGCTTCCTATGGGTGATCACTGGGACTAAGAATCCAAGTGGATCATAAACGCTGTCAATCGTAGATAATACACCTCGTATTGTTATAGGTTTTGTGTCCAGCGATAGCTGGAATAGGAACATGTCTGTATTGACATCCCATATTAATCCAAGGCTACGCTGGAGTGGTTTATTGTAAGCTTCAAGATTTAAATCTTTCAAGTTTGTAGCTAAATCACTCGTTGGAAATGCAGACATAACTTCAGCACTGTTGGATGCAAACTTGTGCAAACGGAGATTTCCGTATTTCTTCAATGCTGCTTGAGTGTCTTTGACGACTTTGATGGCTTCTTCTGCTGTTGGGTATGAAGTTAATCCATCATCAACATAAAAGTCTTTAGTAACAAAATTTGTAGCATCTTGGCCGTACTCTGGCTCTGCGGCCTGTACTGTCTTGTGTAGCCCCAACGTTGCCACTGCTGGGGATGGACCGTTGCCGAAGACATGAACTTTTATTCGGTACTCTATCAACCCCTTATCAATATCATTGTCTTTATACCACAGGAATCTTAAGTAGTTTCTGTGATCTTCTCTCACTACGAAGCAGTGAAACATGTGTTGAACATCAGCAGTAACAGCAACCATCTCTCTCCTGAAACGTATTAGGACTCCCAGTAAGCTGTTTGACCAGTAAGCTGTTTGATAGGCCTGGACCAGACATCAAAACACTGTTGAGGGATACTCCGTCGAACTTTGCGGAGGAATCGAACACACCCCTGATCTGCTGAGGTTTCTTGGGATGGTATACTCCAAACAACGGTAAATACCAACATTCTTCTTGTTCTTGCAATGGCGGAGCAACTTCCGCATGGTTGTTGTCTAATATCTTTGACATAAATTCTAAGAAATGTTCTCTTTTGAGAGCGTTCTTCCTCAGACTGTTTTCGAGGAATTCTGCTCTTTTAACAGCTTGTTGCCTGTTGTTTGGAAGTCGTTGTCTTTGTGTCCGAAATGGCAACGGAGATACCCAACTGCCTGTGGAGTCTCGTACAAACTGGTTGTCCATTTGTTTCATAAATGTTTTATCTTCAAACGTCATTCCTGGTTTATCGTCATCTTTTGTCTTAGCAAAGATATCATATTCTGGTATGTCTACTGTTTTGGTTGCAGTATTGAAGCAAGCGGGATCTGGTTCCCGTACACAAATTCTACTTTCACATGGTCTCAGCGTCGTAGGTTGGCCAGATGGTAAGACAAATGTTTTCTTCACAGATAAGTCTGGAGTTGCATGTTGATAGTCCAGACAGATTTCTCCGATGACTACCCAGCCCAGTCTTAATTTCTGGGGAAAGGGTGACCCAGGTGGTCCATATCTATAATCAAGGACATGGTGGACTTCGGGAAGGTCTCTTCCTATGAGTAGCATTATCTTCCTGCTATCTTTAACTAGCGGGATTCTTCCAGCTATATCTTTCATATGTGGAAAGTGTTTGGCAGAATCTGGTGACGGGATTTCGTCTCTACTGCTTGGAATATAATCACATTCTACCAAAACTGGCAATTCTAATTCTTCATGTCCATGCAATGATTGGACTATGAACCCTTTGGCTCTCCTGCCACTGGTGGCAATACGGCCTGAACAAGTGGTCAGGGTATAATTTTCTGGTTTGTCTTCAATGTTGAAGAGTTCGAAAAACTCTGGCGATGCTAGGGACCTATTACTTTGGTCATCAAGAACTGCATACATTTCGATGGTTATGCTTGGGTTGTCCCTATGATGTACTCTTTGCACATGATTTGCATGTGTTATTTCCACAGATCTCTGTACAAG
>MJUU01021153.1:4766-15796 GCA_002080025.1 Modiolus philippinarum | reverse complement strand
GAAACCAAACTTTGCCACAATAGTCCTTAGATGGTCCCCTGCAAAAAACTTGTTTTTCAGATCCATGCTATATCCAAGATGGACGCCAGCGGGGATCATAGTTTTAACATTGGACCCTATGGGAAAACACTTCCAAAGATCTTCTCCTCTGAAACTACTAAGCCAATTGAAACCAAACTTGGCCACAGTAGACCTTAGATGGTCCCATGCAAAAAAGTTGTTTTTCAGGTCCGGGCTATATCCAAGATGGCCGCCAGCGGGGATCATAGTTTTAACATTGGACCCTATTGGAAAACACTTTCAAAGATCTTCTCCTCCCATACTACTGAGTCAATTGAAACCAAACTTGGCCACAATAGTCCTTAGATGGTCCCCTGCAAAAAAGTTGTTTTTCAGATCCATTCTATATCCAAGATGGCCGCCATCGGGGATCATAGTTTTAATATTGGACCCTATGGGAAAACACTTTCAAAGATCTTCTTCTCTGAAACTACTCGGCCAATTGAAACAAACTTGGCCACAATAGTCCTTAGATGGCCCCCTGCAAAAAAGTTGTTTTTCAGATCTGTGCTATATCCAAGATGGCCGCCAGCAGCGATCATAGTTTTAACATTGGACCCTGTGGGAAAACACTTTCAAAGATCTTCTCTGAATCTTTTCAGCCAATTGGAACCAAACTTGGCCACAATAGTCTTTAGGCTGCCGCCCTGCAAAAGAGTTGTTTTTCAAATCTTTGCTAAATGCAAGATGTCTGCCAGTGGGGAACAGATTTAACATTTGACCCATTTGGAAAACACTAAAAGATCTCTCCTGAAATTACATAGCCAATAATGAAACATACTTGGTCACAACGGGCCATAGTTGTGTCCGTTTGAAAAATTTGCTTGGCTTGTCTGCATGGCATTCAAGATGGCCCCAGTGGGGAACATAGTTTAACCTTGAGACCTATCGGAAGCCTATCGGAAAGCATTTAAAGATGTTCTCCTCTGAAAATATTTAGTCAATTGGAACCAAAATTAGACTCAATGGTCCCCTTCAAGAAAGGTGACAGTAGAACTGCAGCCCCATCCAAAATATCTGCCAGTCTGGAATATAGTTTAACTTAAGATAATATAACATCAGTGTCTATTAACAAATTTGAAAATAATGCCCTTAAAACATTGCGATTATTTTAACTGCATAAAGCAACCATGGCCCAGGTGAGTGATACAGGCTCTTGAGAGCCTCTTGTTATATGAAGAAAACGATAGATTTTTGTGAAAATATAGAATAAAGTGTGTTGAAGAAATAACTTTTGAAATATGAAATAAAAAGTTGGGGTCACCGATCATATTTTGGAAAAAAATCTGGAAAAATGTGATTTTCCCCTTATTGATCCTTTAAGAATTATCTCCCCTTAATTAAATATTAGTTTTTCAGAAAGTGAAATATTTTGCACACTCGCAGCATAAATGTTGCTTATTTGATTTTATCTATTATCAATGAACTATTAAAAATCATTTTACAACATTTTAATGGCAAATTCCAATTTTCATCACATGTGCGCATTTTTAGACACCCTAACCACCTTAAATATTCACTACTTTATTCATTCTTTTGTTAGATTTATCCACATCCACAACACCAAGTACTACTGAGTTTTCTACAACCACAATGAAGACTACTACAACTTTAAGTAAGTACATGTTTCTGTCTGATGTGAAGCAGGTCAGCACTAACAATTGGGTGTGGCTTGCCTAGCTATTTCTGAGTTGTTTTGTTTCAGTTATTCTTTCCAACATACATATTAGGCTGCTTGACTCCTAGAAATTATTATCAAGGACTTTGTAAGTAACACAAAAGAGAACAAACAAATAAAAAGTAATTATTTAAACAGGTCAGTCAGTATCATTTTATTAAAGAACAACATGCAATAAGGGGTTGATTTGGCCCAAGATTCCAGTTACTTTCTAAGTTACACCTCTAGATTTTCTTTCATGTTCATTTGAAAGATGAGATCCCATTTACAAAAAAAATACAAAAGTTAGAACCAATGACGTCACAATAAGTACAGTTCTGACATCATGAAAAGGCTACTTTTGAGCATTTTCATAAAAATATACCGAATTTGGCAGATTTTCGGACAGTTTTCCTAACCAGAAATGTCGAGCACATTCAAGAACCAATTAGATAATTTATCAACTTATTGGTACAAATAAATTTAACCTCTCATATAAATATTTTTGTGGTTCTTGCATGTGCTCAATATTTCCTATACAGAAAAGGTAGTCGAAATTGGTCAAATTTGTCATTTTTTTGACAAAATCTTCAATTTGTCCCTTCTTCTACACTCAAAAACTCAGTAATCATAAATCAATATTTGAGAAATGTTACTGTTTACTGAATAGCCATACCAATAGAATATTTCGGTCAGAAAATTCTGTGAATTCAACCAAATTTATTTTTCAGGCCAAATAAGGCCCTTACCGCCCCTACTCCTTGTCTTTGTTAGATTTTAAAACAGTGCTGCTTTGACCTTTTTCGCCTTTATAAATGATAATTACCAAAGGCGCAGGTATAATTTGAGAGCTATAGTCTATAAAAAACGACCAAAAATTAGACTGCAGAGGTGTTTGCATAACTAGCGGATTTCTAAATGGAGTATGTGTTCTAATTACACTTTGGGAGGTGTCAGTCCTGTGGCGTGTTCCTTGTTAGCCCACCTGGATATATCACTTTTTGTCGAGGGTCTGCCCTCCATCATAATTAACTGATCGGTCTTGTATTCCACAACCCTTTTCCCAGTTTGGACAAAACTGCAAACAATAGTTTGGTTCATTTGAAAACCCTGTTTGGCATGATTCAATCTTCTCAGTTATAAAGTTTGGACCCTTTGGGAAAATTCATTCAAAAATCTTCCCAGAAACATATGATTGACACATTTTCTTTTGTGGTTGTATTAGAAAAGCGTTGGACAGATGAACACCCCTTCTAAGATGGCAGCCAGTGGAAAGCAGTTGAACAGGAGACCTCTTTGGGAAATTGAGAAAGGATTTTGAATTTGGTACAATGTAAAGAATATTGATTATTGATTGTGGTCATTTTTTTGGATGAATTAGTAGTAGAGGGAACAAGGTTTAAAAATATTTCCATCACCGATAAGACAAATGCAGTTTTCAATAGACAAACTTGAGTCAGTTTCAAAAACAACAAAAGATCAATAATGTTTTGATTTTATCTGCACTGAGGAGACTAAAGTTGTCAAAATTGCCATATGCAGAAATAAAATTCACAGTAACTTTGGTATATTTTATTTATCCAAAGCAAAAACTGTTGGCTTTTCCAGAATAGAAAACTGGTGAAGTTGAACAAAGTCAAAACATAAATTAAATTTTCCAAAGTTTAAACTGGATCTTCAGCAATAACCGATTCAGTATCAAAGGACTGAACTAGTAGATTTGTAGAGAGGATTAGGCTCTGTTTTCAGTTTGTTTTTATGAGAAATAAAGACTCATCATATACATTTTATCTTTGTAGCTACAACAATGGCCACTACAACTTCCTCAGGTATGTATTACTCATTACAGTGCATTCTTGTGATATTGCCACCGTTGTTACCAATGAAAATTTTGGCAATGAATGAGGGTGGCAATATATCTAGGGAATAATTAAATTTACATAGAAACTATATACCTTTTTGAGAAATTGATCTTGGAAAGTATTGGCGATAAGTGAGGGACCGCCATTAAAGAGGGCTAGTATATCAAGGAAGAACTGTATATATTGTTTATCAATTCAGAAATTGCAGCTTCCTGTATTGACACCCCCTCCTATTCTATTTTATACTAACTTTTCATCACCTATTGGGGAATAATGAAAACTCAGCCTATGTGAATTTTCTGAAAAAAGGTGGGTTTTGAAAGGGGTCCAGGAAAAATTTTATCAGGCTTTTATTTTCTGTTTTTTTGCCTAAATTTTACACAAAAAAATGAGAACAGGGCTTTCAACCTCCCTTTATGGACCATCAATGATTTCTAATCGCCATAAGATTATTTGAATGGAAAGTAATTTCGAAAGCCCCCTTTGAGAAACCAACTGCATTAAAATGACAACACTTTGTTATTTGTTCTTTCTGTGTTTTTGTATTTTGCATTATTCAACATTCTATTTTCAGGTTGTAATGAAACACATCATGCATCTCATGGTACTGTGCAGTCTCCAAATTATCCAACCAACTATCCTAACTATGCATTGTGTTTCTATGAAATACACAGTCCATTGAATTTACCAATTGTTCTGACATTTACAAGCTTCAATGTGGAGAACTCTGCAAGTGGTTGTTATGATTTCGTCAGGGTAAATAATTCAAGTAGTTATAAGGTCCACTGTTTACGAGACAAGTGGGCCCAAGAAGGATGAATGTCAGACATTTTTATACTTTGTTATTTTTGATAAGATATTAATGCAGTTTTGAGCTCACCTGGCTAAGCTTTTGCCATCACTTGGAATCCTTCGTTGGTCTGTTGCCAACTTTTTATACAAAGATCTTCTTTTCTCATACCACTGGGCCAATCAGAACTAAACAGGGCTTAACATAAAAATTTCTACCTATTTGTCACTCTCACTTTTACTGGAGTTCACACTGTGAGTGTCTTTGTTCTGAATGTTTTAATTCCTGTTTCTGTGCTTTGTACCTGTCTAACGTCATAGTTTTTTGTGTCTAACGTCATTGTTTTCTGTGTTCTCGTTTGGCCGTGTCTTTGGACATCGATTTTTGTAAATTTTATTCCTTTGTTCCTTCTGTATTCTACTGCCGTTGTCCATTCGGGCAAGTGCATGACAGAAATTACTTGTCCCAATTTCAATTACACTTGCCCAATTATTTTCTTAGTGGAAATTGTAAATGAAAGTTATATGCACAGCTGTAAATTAGTAGTTTTATTGAAGAAACAGAGAGACATTTGACATTGATGCATGCAGTTACTCCATATCTTTCTAGGATTATTACTTTTTGTCTCGCCTGCGACGAAAATCGCTGAAAGCGAGACATAGGTATTACTTTCTGGCAGCGGCGACGGCGGCGTAAACTTTCTTAAAACCTTAATAACTTTTGAAGTATATCACTTATATGCTATATCTTTTGTACACAGATAGCTTATGGTTAGAACTTTCTAGCAATGCATGTTTCAGATGACCTTGACCTTGTCTTCATGGTTCAATGACTTCATGAAAATTGCGACATAGTTTCACATTCAAGTTGATTTCTCTGGATTTGTAATACATAGAACCATTTTATTAAGTGTATTGATGTATCTTAGTGGGAGCATGCCAGTCTGCCACTTGTCATTTGACCTCAACCTCATTTGCACGGTTCAGTGACTTTGTAAATTTTGTGACATAGTTTTACATTCAAGTCAATTTCTGAGTCACTGTAATGTATAGACATACTATATTTTGTCTATTGGTACATTTATGTGGGTGCGTGCCAGTCTGACACCTGTCATGTAACCTTGACCTCAATTTCATGGTTCATTGACTTTGAACATTTCTTTTCTTTTATACTTATTTCTCTGTAGCTACAATACCTAGAGTTATCATATTTTGTCTATTGTTACATTTTGGTGGGCACATGCCAGTCTGGTACCTGTCATGTAGCCTTGACCTCAATTTCATGGTTCACTGACTTTGATCATTTCTCTGTAACTAGAACACTTACAGGCATCATACTTTGTCTAATGCTACATCTAGGTAGGCACATGCCAGTCTGACACTTGTCATGTAACCTTGACCTCAACTTCATGGTTCATTGACTTTGATCATTTCTCTATAACTAGAACACTTACAGGCATCAGATTTTGTCTAATGCTACATCTTGGAAGGCACATGCCAGTCTGACTTCTCTCATATAGCCTTGACCTCAATTTCATGGTTCATTAACTTTGATCATTCTTTGTAACTAGAACACTTACAGGTATTTTATTTGGTCTGTGTTACATCTAGGTGTGCACATGCCAGTCTGGTACCTGTCATGTAGCCATGACTAATAATTTTGTTGAAGATATGCATATACAGGCGAGACATTTCTGTGTCTACATTTGTTTTTCCAATCGTATATGTCATGTCAAGCTTTTTTAAAGCAATAAAAGTAATTTTGGAGGAGTTAATTGATGTGCAAACGTGGCCGACTCACTGACAAACTGAATAAGGTCCAAAGGACTTTGTGAAAAATTTGTGAGCTAAAGGCCGTGTCTACACATCCATAAACTCCCCCAAAATTACTTTTATTTCTTATAATTCCAATTCTTTGCAGTTTAAACTGAATTGGACGTCACTGTATACTGCACTTTTTAATCTGAGTGTTTTTATAGCCAAGAAGCGTTGATCAGAAAAATAACTTTTTGTTTTTTATGATGTTAACCAGTGAAATTTGGCATTGCATTTACAATTGGAATTATAATGCATTGCATTACTGTTAATTTCATTGTGTTTTGTTTGATAAAGTTATTTATTTCATTATTAAATGAATAGCTTTGGATTAAAATGAAAACTCAAAACATTTTATTTGATGTTATTGGAATATATTTGACCAGCTTTGTCTTTGAACTGTACACAAAAAGTACATATGCCATTTTTAAGCCACTTACTTTCTCTCCAGGATTCAAGATAATAATCACATTTCTGTTCATTTTCATATTCTGACATAAGGATGTTTTAATTTTTTTTATCATTTTTTTTTGTTGCATAATTTTTACTGTAGTAATTATAGAGAAATCTCACACAGATTTCAATTTATATCGCAGGACACAAAATTTTATATCAATTATGCTGTACAATATGCAAAAGTATCTTTATTTTCCAGTATCTTCAACATATATTAACAGATTTTAAGTTATGAATAATAATTTGTTATATGAGACCATGTAAAAATAAGGGATATCTCACGAGTCTGAGAAATTGTGTCGAAGAATTTCTCACACAAGTGGAAGATATCCCGATCTTTAATTTTAGTCTAGTGTAAGAAGCTATTTCTTCCGTAAAATACAACAAACAAACCAAAGAAAGTAAAAGTTGCCATTCCATTGTTATACGACCGCAAAAATTTTGCGGTCGTATTATGGTAGGGCACAGTCGTTGGCGGCCAGCATAGCTTTGTTTCTAGTGGACGGATCATCTTCAAATTTTAGTATGTGCTTTCTTGGCATAAGGGCTATCCCGGGTTTTAATTTCAGGTTTATGGCCCCACCGGTTTTAGAAAAACTGGCCAAAAAGGGGTAAAATTGGGTATTTTTGTGTCTGTGGACAGCATAACTTTGGTTCCAGTGAACAGATCATTTTCAAATGATGTTTCTTAGCACATGCTTTAGCCAAGGCTTTAATCTTATGTTCCTGGCCCCGCCCATTTTAGAAAAAGGGGCCAAAAGGGGTTAAATATGTTGTTTTCACATATTTTACTAGAATCTTTATTATTTATCGGATTTTGATGGGGTTTCTTTCAGTAAACTCCTTAGAAAATTTCCAATCTGAATTATGCCAACGGATTTCACGTGGTATGTACCGTTCACGAGATAAATGGGGCCCAAAAGGGGCGAATTTCAAAAATGTCATTTTTTTATTTTTTTTAGTCCGATTTTGATGCAATTTTTTCCAAAGGATTCCTTATGAAAAATTATCATAGCACTCTGCTATTAGATTTTTGGTAACTTGTTTCCTTACCCAGCTATGAGGGGCGAAAGGGGCCCAAAATCGTAAATTTACAGATAACCAAACATTTTTATTTTTCAATGGATTTCGATGGGATTTTTTTCTTTGGGTTCCTCTTGATGTAAGCTTTCATTGTTATGTCAATGGATTTGGCGTAGCTCTTACCGTTTCCGAGCTATGAGGGGCTGAAGGTCCCAAAACTGTAAATTTACAGATAACCTAAATTTTTTTTTTTTCGTCAGATTTCGATGGGATTTTTTGTTTGGATTCCTCTTGATGTAAGCTTTCAGTAGTATGCCAATGGATTTGGTGTAGCTCTTACCGTTCCCGAGCTATGAGGGGCTGAAGGGGGCCAAAATCGTAAATTTACAGATTACCTAAAATTTTTATTTTTCATCGCATTTCGATGGGATTTTTAGCTCACCTGGCCTAAAAGGCCATGTGAGCTATTGCCATCATTTGACGTCCATCGTCCGTCCGTCGTCCATCCGTCGTCCGTCCGTTGTAAACTTTTTCAAAAATTTTCTCCTCTGAAACCACTAGGCCAATTTTAACCAAACTTGGTCTGAATCATTACCAGGGTATCTAGATTCAAAATTGTGTTCAATTAGTCCGAGGACCAAACAACATGGCTGCCATTACTAAAAATAGCACTTAGGGGTAAATTGCTGTTTTTGGCAAATAACTCTAAAACCGTTACAGATATCCAAAATATTACACGGGGGTAATAGTGATCAGCATGGCAAGATCTACCCGCCCTGCAATTTTGAAGAAAATCTGATTACCAGTTTTGGAGTTGTTCCCCTTTTTCCGGAAATTTTTCAAAATTTTAATGTATTTCATTTTTTATCAAAGAAACTATAGCAGATAGAGGTCAACTTTATATTGCAAAAATGTTCAGCATATCAAGATCTACCCACCCTGAAATTTTGGAGAAAATCCAAAAACCCTTGTAGGAGTTACTGCCCTTTTTTCACAGAATTTACAAAATTTTCATATTTTTCGTCTTTTATTTCCAAAACTATAGAAGATGAAGGTTAAGTGTAAATTGATAAAAGGTTTGCTATGCTGTGCTGACTTCAAAAGTAGTGTTGAAAATCATTCTTTTACCGCCATTTTCAAAATGGCTGCTAAAAAAAAGGCGGAAAAATTCAACATTGTTCAATGTAATAAAATTTGGTTTCCAAATAGATATTGATGTTGCGACTTCAAAACCAGTGTTGGAAATTGATTTTTGACCGCCATTTTCAAAACGGCCGCCAAGAAAGGCGGGAAAAATCAACGTTGTCTGATTTCAATGAAATTTGGTTTCCAAATAGGTATTGATGTCGCATCTTCAAAACCGATGTTAAAAATTATTCGTCAAATGCCATTTTCAAAATGGCCGCCAAAAAAGGCGGGAAAATTCAACATTTTCGGATTTCAATGAAATTTGGTTTCCAAATAGATAAAGATGTTGCGACTTCAAAAACTGATGTTGAAAATTGTTCGTTGAACACCATTTTCAAAATGGCCACCAAAAAAAGGCAGGAAAATTCAACATTGTCCAATTTCAATGAAATTTGGTTTCCAAATAGATATTGGTGTTGTGACTTCAAAACTGATGTTGAAAATGGTCATTGCCCGCCATTTACAAAATGATGTTTTGACTTCAAAACTGGTGTCGAAAGTGGTCCTTAGCAAGAATGTTTTTGTCAAAAAAGCCAAACAAAGAAATATAGTAAAACATGATCAGACTTTTAAATACAGTTCAAGATATTGGTGGTGTTCCAGCTACCAAAGTTTGAGAGACTGAAGTTCAACTGTATAACTTACAATGTAAGCTTGATTGTCGTATTGTGCTTCATAGTTTTCTACACAATATAAGAAATATGTTTAAACTAGATTATAAATGACCCCTGCCAATTTTTTTTTATGGAAACAGGGACTTGGAATGTTTTGATTTCAGCAATATGCATTATTTGAATTATAAGGGGAACCCCTGCCCAAATTTTTTCTTGAATGATGGTCTGAAATGGGTTGTAATGGATAGTGGGGCTTTAAATTACCGTGGAAACTGCTGAATCTACTTGCCCAATTGTAACCATACTTGGTGACAACTGTCCATAGTCGGTACCTATCGAAGAATGTGTCTTATAAGTCTGCATGTATTCCAAGATGGCTGCCAGCTGGGGACATAGTTTAACATTGGACCCTATGGGAAAAACACATTCAAAGACATTCTTCTCTGAAACTACTTGGTCAGTTGGAATCAAACTTGGTAACAATAGGCCTTTAATGGTCTCCTTATGAAATTATGTCTGACAAGTCTGCACTGCATCCAAGATGGCCGCCAGCGGGGACCATTGTTTAACAATGGACCCTATGGGAAAAACACGTTCAAAGATTTTCTCCTTTGAAATTTCTAGAAAATGAGTAATTTAGGCTGCAGTTTATGCCAGTCATGGACCAGGTGAGCTATACAGGCTCTTGTGAGCCTCTAGTTTTCTTTTGATTCCTCTTGATATAAGCTTTCAGCAGCATGTCAATGGAGTGGGCGTAGCTCTTACAGTTTCCGAGCAATAGAGGGTCAAAGAGGAATCATAAGGAGTCATAAGGGCTAATTTTTATTTTCCTAGTTTGTGTCCAGCTAATTACTGGGTCAATCTCCTTATTGTGTCCGTCTAATTATTGTGTCCATCTCTTTCCTATGTCCATACTCACTTTAAATTACTTTTTTCAAATTTCAGTGGACGACATTCTGCGGTCGTATCATGCTGCGCTCAGCATAGCCCTTTATTCAACTGTGATGTCAAATAATTCACGGAGTTTACCATGGTAACAATTATGACGTCGACAAAATCAGAACGTTGGATTGGATGTTTACCCGTGTAAGACATCTTCACACGACTCTGTCTTCTATGGGCTGTCTTGCACGGGAAACAGCCATTTACGGAAGGAATCACTTTCCTATATAGAAGCCAAAATTTAATAAAGAAATACCTAACCTAACAAGTGTTATTGTAATTATAGACTTGAAAGAATACAAAAAAGGTGAATGGTTATTATACGACCGCAAAAATTTTGCGGTCGTATAATGGTATGGTGTTGGCTTCGTCGGCGTTTGCGTTGGCGTCGTCGGTGTCTGTGGACAGCATAACTTTGCTTCTAGTGGACGGATCATTATGCAATTTTAGTATGATGTATCTTGGCACACGCGTAAACAGAGGTTTTAATTTTTAGTTGGTGGCCCCGCCTGTTTTAGAAAAAGGGGCCAAAAAGGGGTGAAATTTGGTGTTTTCACATTTTTAGCTCACCTTGCCTAAAAGGCCATGTGAGCTTTTGCCATCACTATGCGTCCGTTGTCCGTC
>MJUU01021152.1:0-18416 GCA_002080025.1 Modiolus philippinarum | reverse complement strand
ATGTCTTATGTCTCTTGGGAATTGTGTTTCAGCAGATGTACATTTTGACAACTTATGTCTCTTTGTTTCAGCAGATGTACATTTTGACAACTTATGTCTCTTTGTTTCAGCAGATGTACATTTTGACAACTTATGTCTCTTCAATCAAAACAGTTATAAATAACGACCAATTTCATTAATCTATAAGATGAGAGCATTGAGTTGTTTTGTGCAGAATTTTATGTTACTCTCAATTTAATGACATTACAGACGCCGTAAGAATCAGTCCCTTAAAGAACGTATCTAGTCGTTGTATAGGAGTTTCCGCCGTGACGTCACCAGCTAGAACAATTACCTTTGGTTGGCAAGAAATCGTAGTCACTGTAGCTGCGGAACCGTAGCTCTTATGGTCCTTGCGCTGATTTTTTGATAGTTGCGGACCATAGAGCTACGGATTTCCCTTAATATAAAACTTGCGACTCATGCGACATGAATTGTGTCGCACGTTTCTGGGAGTTATTTGACAACCGGACGCCAAGTACGAGTATCAAAGTGTGTTCATTTCGTTTCCTTCAATATTTTTCTAATACTTACAACATTTAATTATGCAAGGTGAGTCATTATTTTCTATGTCCAAATATTAACTTAATCCCGCCTACTTTAGTGGCCATTTTGAACATCGCAGTCACGTGATATTTCGAGATGCGGCAATAAAAGCCAGATCACGTCCGGAACGGAAATTTCAAAATTCATTAGGAATATTTCTTAAATGCAGATGAAATAATTATTGGCATTCAAAAAGCTTTGCAAAAGTGAGAAATGTTGCCTTTCAAATCAGAGATTGACAAAATATTTACTTTAGGATATCCGTTCCGGATACGATTTGCATTTAGTCCCGTCTCCCGAAAAGTCTCGTTCCCCATGAGATTGATGTCAGCAAGATGGCCGAAGGCGGTTTGACCCTAACGATGACGTTTGTTATGATAATGAGCAGGAAATGAATATTTATTGGTAAATAAATATGGAAGGTTGCAGATAAACATTTAAAGAAACGAAATACATAAATGAGACTGTCCCTGCTTGGCGTCCGGTTGTCAAAAAACTCCCCAAAACGTGCGTCAAAATTCGTGTCGCAAAATCGCAAGTTTTATATAGGGGAAAATCCGTAGCTCTATGGTCCGCCAAATCAGAAAAAATAAAAGGACCTATAGAGCTACGGTTCCGCAGCTATAGTCACTGATAACGGTCATAAAAATGTCATTTTCAATTAACTGGTGAGAATTTGTTATTTGAGATAAATGGATAATTCTTTTTGATCTCAGTTATGGAATGTTTACACTTTTACAGGATGTAAAAGTTATGAGCTTTTTATTTTTAATATACATGAAAAAATATTTCTCTATTTTTATTAAAAAGTAAATCGGTAGAAAAAATATGAATATCTCAATGTTTAACATGCATTTTACAGATCCATAATCTTGCATATAATAAAAAAGTTATCAAAGATTAAAAATTCTATCCCAATGCTATATAGTGATAATTCGTCAGCTTTGCCAACCAAAAATGTTAATTTGCATATGTAAATTAGATTTTGTGACGTCACTTGTTGGATTCGCGGAAACTCCTATTGTGTGCCGGCAATCGACCGTCTAGTGTTCGATTGAGGAGTGGGCATGACCTTCCACAAATTTTATATCTTTCCCAATCCAGGATTTAGTGTTATTTTCTGTTAGATTGAGGAGTGAGCATGATCCTACCACAAATTTTATGTCTTTCCCAATCCAGGGTTTAGTGTTATTCTCTGTTAGATTGAGGAGTGAGCATGATCCTACCACAAATTTTATATCTTTCCCAATCCAGGGTTTAGTGTTATTCTCTGTTAGATTGAGGAGTGTGCATGATCCTACCACAAATTCTATATCTTTCCTAATCCAGGATTTAGTGTTATTCTCTGTAAGATTGTGGACATTTTTACAAGTTTTTATTTCCGGAGGCCGGTTACAGCTTTCTTTATGATTTTGTTCATTGATCATGTTGCTAAATTTCATCATTTTGTATTTACATTTCATTGATGGCGACCAGTATATAATTCTCTATGTATATGTATGTCTATGTATAAACTTTCTAATAGATACATGTATTCGTTTAAAATGCATTTCATTGTTTTATTTAAGGTAAACTCACGATTTTACAGACCGCCACAATGTTTCTATTTCACAAATGAGATATCTTTGGGAAGATCCAGAGTTTGCTATCGGACTGACTAACACCGACTGTTTTCACTGGCTGTGCAATGGATGCGACGCGTGGAGCAGATCATGCTTACCCTTCCGGAGCACTTGATGATACCTCAGTTTTTATAGGGGTTCACACTGTTCGTGCTTTAGCTTTGTGGCGTTCTTGTTCATTTTTATTTGTTTTGTCTTTGTCACACCGTCTATAAATTCTTGCTTGATGTGAAATGCCCTGATTTTGCATTTGTGATTTTAGAATTCCCCCTTTCCTCGTTCTTGCTTCGGCTTTCCCTTGCGGATGTATTTCAAAATGTACAAGCTTGGAAAGACAGACAGAATGAACATCCAATCCTATCAAAAGAGAAAAATTGATGAAACTTCACCAGGAAAATAATAATCGACAAATGTAGGTATATTTAAACAAGCCACTATAGCAAAATTTGAACTAATTTGTATATTTTGAAAAAAAATCAAGGAGAGCATCATATAGATCAAACAATTCCGAATGAAATTGTAATTGTGAATTGCATATAAAAGAAACATTCTAATGAAACATTTATTTATTTGACGGGTGCTGTATACAGAGCAGGACATGCTTACCCTTCCGGAGCACCTGATGTCACTCTGTTTTTTGAGAGTTCACACTGTTAGTGCTTTAGNTTTTTGTGTTATATATGTAGTGGTTGTATGTTTTTGGGGCATCTTCCGTCTTCTGGTGTTCTTGATTTTGCCTTGTCTCTGGACTTTGATTTATGTAATCTTGTGCATTCTACTGCCGTTGTTATATAACGGAGGTTTTCAGTGGTCAGAACTGATCGTCAATTCAACCATCTACACACCTGGGACAAAGTAGGTCCCCTGTTTATTCTGGTTCCTATTTCGGTTACAAAAACACAAGTCAAAACAGAACGTGAACTTAATCTTTTGCTTGACAACATTTTTTGTAAGTTTTGGCAATATTGTTTTTCAAATGGTCATTGGAATTCCACTGCGCACACCTCTCATTGCAGATCTTTTCCTTTTCTGTTACGAACGTGACTGTATGAAAAAAAAACTACAACATGGAACCGTACAAAACAGTGATCAGCTTATTTCTATTTTCAATGATAACAGCAGGTATAATGACGATATCACTACTATTGACAAATCCCAGTTTTTAGATTATTTCGACATCATTTAGCCACAACAACTGAAACTTAATAAAGCTAACAAATGATTGCACTTTTCTTCCTCTCACTGTCATCGTTGGCTCTGGTAAAATACGTTGAAATGGATGATTTTAATTTCACTATTAATTATTTCCCTTTTCTTGACTGCGACTTCCTCTAGCCCCATCCTACGGAGTTTGTATTTCTCAACTGGCACTATTCGCACACGTTTGCTCTACTCTTGACAACATTAATGAACGTTACCTTACAATCACTTCCAAACTGTTGCAGCAAGGTTACAGATTTCAGGAATGGTTAAATACATTTTAAAAAGTTTCATAGAAGATATGAACATTTGATATCACTCGCAAACAGGTTATTACTAAGGGCATTTCTCATCCTCGATTTTACGGAAATGTTGTTTAAAAATGTCAGAAACTGATTAAAAATCCGGAAAAAACTGGGACGTCACTTATGATACAGTGCTTTTTATCCGAAATTTGCTTTTTGTCCGATTTTGCTTTTTGTCCGACACTTTTGCTTAATGTCAGAAACTTTTGTGTTTAGTCCGACGCTTTTTGTCCGATTCGCTTTTTGGCCGTCGCTTTTTGTAAGATTTTGCTTTTTGTCCGACAATTTTGCTTAATGTCCGAAACTTTTGCGTTTAGTCCGACGCTTTTTGTCCGACAATTGACCGATATTTTTGCTTTTAGTCCATTATTAATGCAACTGAGAATGAAAATTTTGCCTTTTTGTCCGATTAATACATAAAACAGGTTCAATAATTACAAACCCATTGAATCCATGAATGAGGCAATTCTGTGCCTGTCAAGCATTCACGCGTGACGAAGTAGTCAGCTGTTGGTTACAATTTTTAAAGGGGACCATGCAAGGACTGTTGTGACCAAGTTTTGTTCCAATCGGCCAAGTGGTTTCAGAGGAGATCTTTGAATGAGAAGTTTACGACGGACGCAGAGCGCCAATTGATTACAAAAGTAATATAGGGGAAAGTGTTGCCAAGAAACAGGAATTTCACTTTCTTAAAGTTTTGAAACCAAGCATGAAAAGTATTATAGATGTGCTAGCCCTGGTGTTATGCTAGTTATAGTGTCATTGGTATCTTTAGTTTCATACGTGTATTGGTGTATTAGATAATGGCAATCGTTAAATTGGGTAGAAATCATGTACGAATTGTCAAAATGCATAGCCATGTGCAGAGAACAAATTTACAGTATGATTTTATTTATAAAATCGAAAATGAAATAATGTGTTTGGGTACTATTTTAGCCCTTTTGGAACTAACGTGACTTCATACGAACGAGGAAATAATCCCGGGGGGTCTCTTCCTATGTATTGGTATACACAGACGTACCGCTGGAATGGGTCACTTTTTTGACTGGTGAAATATATCAATGGGTGCAATTTTCATCAATCTGTTATATGAATGGGTATAGAATTTGGCATACCATTATCAAAATAATGTTTGTGTTACATTTAATCTTAATGACTGAGATTAAATGTAACAAAAATTAACCTAATTGTAAATTATATTACAAAACAGTGTCAAGTGTGCAGTATTTGCAAAGGCAACAATAAAACATAATTTTATTGGGTCCAGATTTACAACGGAAATATATGAATGGGTATG
Source organism: Modiolus philippinarum (assembly GCA_002080025.1). NCBI lineage: Eukaryota > Metazoa > Mollusca > Bivalvia > Mytilida > Modiolidae > Modiolus > Modiolus philippinarum. Next base: position 13,407 of record MJUU01021152.1, on the reverse strand, counting down.
GTTATCCAAAATATTGAATATATGATTGGGGGGGGGGTGTTTTGAAAATCTCAGCCGTATGTCTGTTACCAAAAGTATAGGTTGAGACCCCCCGGGGGAATAATCTAAACTCATCGGACGCCTGTGTATAATAGGTCGGCACCAAAAGAGACATAACTTAGTCAGCATCTCATAAATATTTTTGCTTCCAGTTTAATTAATACATGTACACTGTGTGAATATTTAAGTTCCCCACTGGTTGACATATGGGATTAGGTGTCGACTTGCCGGATACATTTTAAAGGTGACCATCCAAAGGCTAATGTAATCAAGTTAGTTCCGATTGGCTTTGATTCAAACATATTGATTTTGCTCACAAAATGCAAAGGGGATCAGACAAAAGTTATTCAGAAACTAAATTTACAGTAAGTTCGGTATTTTGTTATTTATTGCAACTTATAAAAGTCTTTTCCCAAATACAATACAATTACATTAATAATAGATTGGCTTCTTCACTTAATAAGTGAGCATAGAATGCTTTTCCAACGTGTCCAATATTAATGATTCTCGCTGGCAGCCATCTTGGATTTATGTGGACTTTCGTATTTATGGTAGGTAAATCTGATGACGCCGATCGTTTTATCCCCAGCATAGTTTTTAAAATGTAAAATTATTTGACCCCCATCCCGAAATAAAATTGAAATGTACCCATATTTCAAGACATGTACGGCCCTATAGTATTTGGCCCTTTAACACATTTTTAAAACAAAATACACGGGTAATTCTTCAGACTATGCTTGCTAAAAATTATCTAAATGGTTTCAGGGGGACAACTTTTTAAATATTGAAAGACGGACGGAAAACGAACACCGACATACGGACTGACAGGTCAAATGATCTAATTAAAAAACCAAATTTAAACTCTGTGCTCCTATTTCCGAAATCGGTCAGTCCTTTAGGCATTTTATTTTGAAATGGTTCAGATCAATTTTATTCTTTTATTGGAACACGTTTTAAGAAACAAACAGAAAAAGAAATCCATAGATATCTCTTCAAAAAATAATATCTTTCACATTTTACCGCCTTTTGTCTTTTGTTGGTCAAAAACGGCAATTTTCACCTCAAATCTGTCGACATAATAAATAAAGATTATACCGTGAAGTAGGTTACATTATCTAAACTCAATGAAAAATTGATCAAGATGTTCAAACACCAATCAAACGACTTTTTGGTCCGATTTCCTCGAGATGGGTTGGAAAAAATTAAAACTTCAGTCCTGGTTTGTTTGGATGCAATCCTGATGTAAGAGAAGAGGTATTCACAAAGTTTGTGATGGAACAAAACGTGTCTCCCCTTTAAAAGGGGAAAACATATCGGTAATTAAATTTGAAAAGAGGATGAGTCCAGGTTGAAGATAAAAAAAAATAAAAGCGTTGTTCCATTCCTTTGTGTTACTATAAACAACAGAAGGATATGAAGTAATTGAATATAAGTCAAACTCTCTACAAATGCATGGTAAAAAAGGCAATGGAAATCTTTCATTCGTGTTCTTCATCATGAAATAATCATTAAGCCTACAAAAACTGGCTTTGATCATAACTCATAGTGACATCATGACGGCCCTACCATTGCCTTGTGGGGAAATCATTGCTTAAGGTAGTTCGATCCTAATAAAAATATCAGACAGAATTTTTTTATTTTAAGATATTTTGTAGGTCTTAACCTATATGTTCCAAAAATAAAATAAAAATGATATGTCACCGATCATCTTTTCCTGTAATCTGGCTTTGAAAATCAGGCCAAATTCAGTATTTTTCAGCAATATTTACAAAGAATATATAGGGAACTGTGAGAACATGCTTATTGTTTATCTTTCATATAAAATAAATATCAGACAGATTTTTTTAATTTTTTGATATTTCAGAGATATATACTTAAGCTATCTGTTACGCTGAAAAAATCTACATGTCACCGTCCGATTAAGAAAGTTATTTGATATAGTTTACGAAATAGACAATATTTACGGGTAAAGGGAGCTAATTGGCGGGAAAGTGTATGTCAATCTATTATGACGTCACAAGGAATAGGCCAATACAGGATTATTCCGGCTTGAAAATCAAGTCAATTCCGCATCCGATTCGTGTTACACAAATGCGCCAATCGAATGCGCCGTGTATTAGTGTCGATCTACCTTAATCTTGAACAACGCTACGTCCGTGTATCTGTTCTTTTGTTCATGATTTTCATGGATGCCAGATTGCCAACAGTGGGAAATAAAGAAAATGTGTCAATGGGACACGGATGCGCCTGTCATACAGATATGTCGGCAAACAGGAAGTGGATGAGTGACAGACTTGAACAGGGGAAACACGGTACAACTCATCATACAAAAGCATCAGACCAAATATCAAATCAATCCTGCATACACCAGCTGAGAAATCTTTGACGAAAATTTCCGACGTACGTACGGCCAAGGGTAAAACTTATTATCCCCGGCTTGTGATGAATACCGGCTTTTGTCTGGATGAAAGCCCGTTGGTATAAAACCCATGCATTCGTCTCGTTGTTAAAAACGTTGCTAGTGTCAGTGCCATGGAATTCCTTTGTGCTAACGTCACTTATTCTTTAACGTTAGTAAGTAAAATTTTGGACCAAAAACTTTATAACCTTCCGAAATCACTAAACCAAAATCAAATTTCCTAAAAACAGCAAAGTCTGAGGTTGGTACCTAAGGTACCATCCTCGACATGGAAAGTGGGGCATTTTCTGTATATGATTGCGCAACACAGATGTCGTTGAAATTTCGTACAGATTTTTTTCCACTGATATGCTTTTTCGGTGTAATAAAAGGCAAAGCCGGGGATAAATCCGTTACCTACGTTTCTACCCGTAGGCATTGAGACTGTACCACCGTTAAGCACCACTGTACAGCCTTCGGCAACGTTTCAGGCTGCACAAAAGTGCTTCAGGGTGGAACTGTGCATTTACTACATACGCTTTCATTGCTATAATGAAAGGGAAATGGCACTGACTACTTTATTTTCCAAAATGTAAGTCAAAAAGGTTCATATAAAGAAAAAGGTTGCAGCAATTTTATGGCACAGTTTGACAATGTATGCAATGTGATCAGCAATCCACTGTGGTTTACTTGTAATTAGATCCGATATGTTGTCGGGGAAGTACGTTTCCAGGAAGACAAAAATCAGGATTTCTAGAGGTCCCCGAGGTTATTCACAAGCCCAATAGTCAGACTTTTCTGACATGAAAATTTTACCTTGCGTGTTTTAGAAATTTACAGTTTTTATCAAAATTCTCACCCTATAAAAATACTGAGGCTTCATTCCGTGTATGGAACTCGGTAGATGTCCTTGGTGCTGGATTTGGCTTCCTATTTCGTCATAATGAGTGCTTCTTTTTTGACTACCTTTCGATTATAGCTTTCCATATGATTTGATTTTAATGCTGCTGATGAGAGGTTAGTCCTTGAAACACGTGTACAGAATAACGAAGTTTACAGTTTTTATGCAACTTCGGTATTTTGTATTCTAGGACTAAAACTCGCCTGTTACATTTTTCTCACAGAAATACATACACAACTCGGCATCGAATACGGAAAATTGGATCTTCCGAGAAATTCAATTTTCCTTTGCAAAAACCAGTTTTGATGTTAGAAAATCAAGGTTTGCCGAACTAAACTACACTTCCTGCAGCAAATGTGAGTCTGCTATTAGAAATACATACAAATCTCCGCATCCAATGAGTTTGTGAAGAGTAAACTCGTGAGAGAAATAGTTTTCCTTTGCAAACAAAGGCATTGTAGAACAAGTCCACGAAACCTATGTTCCCTTTGGTTTTGCTAAGAAAAAACGAGTTTAGCTGCTTTTTGCTCATTTTTAATTCCCATGTGAACAGACGATATATCAATGGCTGACCCCCCCCCCCAAAAAAAAAATGAAATAAAAAATAAACAATATTAAGGAAATGGGATAAATGTCAAGGAGACAACATCCAATATCCAGGTTAAAATGACCCAGATTAAAGCATCTAGGAGTCATGATATATGTCTGTGATCCACATAAAAGGATGAATCCAATATCAGAAACCTAGTCACTTTAGGCAGTCGACTTTTATAAAAACAACTATAGTGGTGTGGCCAAGTGTAGTTATAGTTGGGACAGAGGTGTCAGGGGACAAGATATGGAAAGTTTTTACAAATGGTCCTATGTTAAATAAACTATGTCCCCCACTTTACGGCAATCTTATAGTAGCTTTATCCTTTAATTGACTAAAAATACGCCTTTCACAGCATTTTTTAGTTCAGCTGTCTGTAAAATGCGAACAAACTTACAAAATTCCATCAAAATTATGTAGGAGACACACATGTCCCACTTTTAATTGAGTTCAAGTATATGGATGAAGAACTGCGAGTAGTCAATTACACAAATTGGGTACCCTACCTATGAATTTTGTCAAAAAATGAACAAGTTGAACTTCCCCTCAATTTCCGAAAAAAAAATTACAGAAAGCCACCAAAATAGACTGTACACATCTTCAATGTAGTAAGAAATAATATGCAAAGATTCAGACCAATGCGTTAAACGATGTGAGGAAGTTGATTAACAGAACCGGTGCCAGCCTATAGAATATTTTTGAAAAATGACTAAGTTCAACTACCTTTAAAATTCGATAAATCAAAAATTGTCAGGGAAGTATTAGGTGCACACTCTGCAAAATTTTAGAAGTCGTGAAGAAAAACTGATAAAGTAGTTGATTAAACAAAATGTGTTCCCTTGTCTATATCATATTGTTGAAAAGTGACATTTAAAGTATTCAAATATCTGTAAAATCGCCAAAAATTCATAAAATGCAACCAAAATAAGAGGTGCACATGTTCAATTTATGTAGAAAAACCCTGCAAAAATGTCTCTCGATGTAGACCTGCAAGAGGAGTTAACTACACAAAAGTAGTACCCTGTGTGTGGACAGACGGATAGAAGGACAGACAGACATGCTGAAACATATATACCTTCCAAACTTCGTTTGCCTTGGATATAATAATGTGGAAACCCATAACATTTTTACATGGGACCACTTTAACACCTAAATTAACAGGTTTGGTTACAATTGGTCCATCAGCTCCAATAGAGAAGATCTTTGACTTGAATGTGTTTCCCATCTGCTGTCATGAAAATGTATGAAACTTTTACGAAGAGAATTACAACAAATTGAGTACAACAGTTTCGTTCTAAGTGGCAAGAATTTCTCTAGAAGAATTGAAGATCTGTGAATGCTTTTCACATAGCGTCTAAGGTGATAATATTTTCTAACCTGCTGGCCACCTTCAATATGCAAACCTGATAACCGCATTTTTAAGGGGACCACCTAAAGCAAATGTAGCTACTTTTGAAATCCTGAAATCAAAAGACATTTGAAATCCCGAAATCTGAAGACTATATTTCAATCCTAATTTCTAAGAAATGACGATGTACATCCCCGACCCGCTACCTCTTTAATTCGGAATACCATTGAATAAAATTGGTGATCCAGGTGTCGCGAAGCAGGTCCTTTCACACCCCCTGTTTAAGTCCGGTCTCTATTTGAAGACCAAATGTTTGGTAAAATGACATATCACCTCACAAATAAAAACGTATTAAGCAGGTACCAATTAAAGCTATGCATTTGTTTTGCAATTTTATTAAGCATGATAATAAACTTACTGTTGAACACAGTAACAAATGCCAATCACATGCAATAGAAAAAGTACAGTTCAGTGTTTCTTTTCACAATTTTTTATAGCAATATTGACATCAAACAAATTAATGCCTACACAATACATTCCATCAGCGACGATATACAATTGTTTATGCTTAAATGAAGTGTTTCACCAACCACAGCATGATACGACTGCAGCATGTTTTCCACTGAATTTTGAACAGGCGTCACTAAAAAGCCTGACAGAGTACTCAGATTAACAAAATGAAGAACTTGCAACTACATTGATATTGACACATAGTATGGGAAAAGAAAATGCCTTATAGGATGCAAACTGCATTTAAAGCTTACATCAAAAGGAATCCAAAGAGAAATCGAACGAGAATAAACATTGTAGGTAATTTGCACATTTGCAAAATAGGCCCTTTATGGAAAAGGAAGAATAATAGCTATCCCAAATCTGTAGGCATACTATTGAAACGTTATGTCAAGAGAAATTATAAGGCATAAACACCGCAAAATTTATTTCAAAACACGTACTACCAAAAAGTAGAGCATGTTGAAACTGGCGTTGTCGTAAGGTACTCACAATTAGAGCATTTGCATATTAAAAGTATGTTGTATCCTGGTGTTAGCATGGTCAGAATGCTTGGGCTTCCTCTATATGTTCATTGTTATAACTTGTATACGTTTCCGTAATTATGTCGTATCCGTCAGTCTTGTATTCTGTCTCTTGTAATATTGTAAAAGTTTAAGAAGACAGGTTTTCAATGTACAGCCATGTTTGTTGTTATTAATGCTAGTTCTCCAAACGGCAACACCTCGCCGTTGCATGGTGGAGAACTAGGGGTAATAGTACCTCTTGATCCTAATGAAGATGCGCCAATTTCAAGCCCTATTGTCTTGGTAACTAAGCGATCTAAAAAGACATCTGAACATGAACAAATCAACAGAGAAACAAGTTTAAGCCAGTATAGATTTTGTGTTCACTTCCGGTACTTAAATTCTCAAGTTCAGCATTTTAGTTATGTCATCCCAGATCTTCAGGAATTAACCGAATCATTTACTCAACGGATACCTAACTATATAACATCTATTGATTTATTTTCTGGATTTTTCCAAATGAATATTGACAGTGAAAGTACCAAATACACAGCCTTCAATACATGTTATGGGTCTTTCAAATTCTTACGCCTGCCGATGGGACTTTCATCTTCACCGTCATCTTTTCAGTTGCTCATGGACAAAGTCCTCAGAGGTCTCACATTTCATTCTTGCTTATGTTACCTTGATGACGTGCTTGTGTTTTCAGAAACATTTAATGAACACATTGCTGATTTACAGGAGATATTTGCTCGTTTTCGATCTGCGGGATTAAAATTAAACCCTAAAAAGTGTGCTTTTGCGCAAGAATCATGTATTTATCTTGGTCACCACATTTCAAAAAACGGTATTAAACCGCCTCCAGACCGCATAAAAGCAATACAAGACTTGTTTGGTAAATGCTTTTGTTAGATTGAAACAACTTTTGATTCATATTGAAGTGCTTGCTTTTCCCCGTTTTGACCAAATATTTTACTTGTCAGTTGATACGTCTTCAAAGGGTATTGGTTATATGTTATACCAGAAACATACAGATGTGAACAACAAAAGTACAAACATACGTGTAATTAGATTTGGTTCAAAATCCTTGAACCGTTGGCAAAGTTCTTATGGACCAACAAAGTTGGAATTACTTGGTCTAGTGACAAGTGTTATGGACTGCTCTTCCTATTTACGTGGAAATCATTTCGTGGTTGAGTGTGATCACCAAGCACTCAGGCCACTATTTCAGAAGCAATTTCGTGGTGCTATTTATGAACGATGGCTTGCACTGTTGCAACAGTTCAATTTCGACATACAATATAAACCAGCTTCTCAAGTTCAAGTAGCAGATGCTTTATCGAGATGTAATATTGAACATACTGAAGGTTTTTCGAGCCCAGATGAACATGACCCGTACTTCCCCTATGTAGAGGAAAATGTAGGTAATATCAATTTACCAGGAGGTGTTCCACTTCAAGACATAATAGGAGGCAAAACACACAACATTTGCACAGTGCTATATGAATCTGACCACGAAAATGGCTATTTAGGCGATTCAGCAGATAATGTTGCTCATTCAAGTTCTAAACAGTCAGTTTTGCGACCAGTGGTTAATGATGGAGCCAATTGTGGTTTCAATTTATCAAATGTTGCAATGTACGAGTCTGGAGCTTATTGTAGTTCCACATATGACCATTTTTCAGAGAACTTAGTTGATTTCGGAACCACAAAATCAGACCCATTATTGTCGAACAAAGTTTCATATTTGAATTGCGACACAATAAATAATGATAGTTTAGATGGAGCTAATTGTAGTTTCAATTTATTGAATAACCAAACTTTTCAACTGACGGATACCCCTCAAAACCAACATGACAGTGACAAATATCTTGGTAATTCGTCAAATACACATCTGCTTGATTGCTCAGTAGACACTTTATCAAAAGTAGACACTTCCATTATTTATGATTGTCATGGAAACAATAGTGTTTCCGGTTAGAATTCTAGGACCCCTCACCGATTATGACGCCGTATAATGGAAATAATAGTGTTTCCAATAATACAACTGAAAATAATGATTTCGATATCTTAGAGTCACCATTCTACGACCCAACACCGACTATGGCAATTTTGCATGGAAACAATAGTGTTTCCACGAATATTATAAACAAAGTCAACGATTTAGAAATTCTAGAGTCTCCATTCTTCGATCCGACACCGATCATGAACACTTGCAATGGAAACAATAGCGTTTCCATGAATGACAACAACCAACAAATTGATTTAGTATTTCAATGTAACAATGTGACTCGTAATGATTCAGATTCATGTGTAAGTCCAACAGAAATGCTCAAAACCAGCATTGACTTGTTTAAAACTACCAATTTTAGTCCTGAAAGTGTCAAAGAACTTCAAAGAAATGACAGTGATTTAAAACCGATTATTGACTATCTTGGTGACAATATTCTACCAAAATTGCAAAAGGCAGCAAGAGGACTTATTATTACTACTGCAGAGTATCTGCTCATTGATGGTTTATTGTTCCATACCAGAATTGCTAAATCCAAAAGCACCCAAGGCCACCAAAGTTATCAATTGGTCTTACCGAAAGTCATGATTAAAGAAGTTCTGAAAATATACCACGAATCTCCACTAGCTGCTCATGGTGGTATCCAACATACAATAGATATAATTAGTGAAAATTTCTATTTTTCAAAATTGCCATCTACTGTGACCAACTTTGTAAAATCTTGCCATGAATGCCAATCTAGAAAAATGACAAAAGCGCATACAAAATCAGGTATTATTTCGTATCCAACACCAACTAAACCGTTCCAAGTCTGGCAGATGGATTTGGTTGGACCTCTGCCAATTACCAATAAGGGACATACATACATTTTCACCGCTGTGGATATGTTTAGTAAATTACTTTTTACTATTCCATTAAAATCGTCGGATAGCATGACAGTATCATCAGCAATTTTTCAACTAATTACACAATTTGGTATATGCAATACTTTGATTAGTGACCGTGGCAGTGAATTTGTATCCCAGTGCACAAAGAAATTGTGTGAATTACTAAATATTCACCAAAATTTTACACCGAGTTTCGTCCACCATTGTTTGGGTGCGTGCGAACGGACGCATAGAACTCTTAATGAGAGAATAACACCATATATTTCACAAGGGAAACAGTGGGATGATATACTACCTGCTATAACATTTGCAATTAATTGTTCCGTAAATTCGTCAATCAAGTATTCTCCGTACGAAGTTATATACGGATTTCGACCAAAATTCCCATTGTCCTTTTCAGCACACCAGATTGGCTTTACTTTGTTTCATGAAGACTATCATGAATATATGAAAAATCACATGAGCAAGGTTGAATTGATTAGAGACGACATTGTTATAAATGCTCAAAAATCAGGTGACCAAATGAAAGAGAGATACAATAAAAATGTAAACCCACTGTGTCTTACAATTGGAGATTTTGTATATTTGTTGAAAGAACCGACAGGACCCGGTAAGAAATTTCAATCAAAGTATTCAGGTCCCTTTGTAGTTCATAAATTACCATCTAATCACATGGTGATACTCAGAGACCCACATTCGGGAAAAGTGTTTAAACCAGTTCACAGGAACAGACTGAAAATAGCATACGTCCGGGAACCTGATCCAATTGATTATTTCGTTCCAAAATTGAGAACACGTACACAAACGGATAGTGAACAAGATATATCAGAAAGCGACAATGAACAACTCAAAAATGACACTACTGAGCAATCTGATGTAAATGTACCACCTTCAAATAGTGATCATGTACTTACATGGCAAACATTACTGAATGATAAAAAACCCAGCCCTTGCAATATCTCAATTTCCGAATATTTTGAATAAAACTAAGGAGTTTGTCCTTCGTGCAAAACCACTGTTTTTTTTTTTGTTTTTTTTTTTTTNGCAAGCCAAGAATTTTTTAATTTTTGGCTGATGGTGTTAAATTATTGTGATTAAAAATGCGAAAATTAATTAAAACCCTGAATGAGGGGAGGGGCTGAAAAACAACAAGAGGATATGACGGCCTGGATCGCTCACCTTTGCCATGGGAAACGTAGAAATATGAATGCCATTTGCAAAAGGGTCCAATGTAAAACTTATTCCGTGTCGGATACTTTTTGGAAGGGACCATTATGACCGAGTTTAGATGTAATTTGATAGGTAGTTTCTGATGAGAAGATCTTTAAATGTGTTTTCCATACGGTCAAATGTTAAACTATATTCCCCACTGTCTGCCATCTTATATGAAATAAGGTCGAACCTTCCGAATATCTTTTTAGAAGGGTCTATCTAAGGACCATTTCATTAAGTTTTCTAAGAAGATGTTTGAAAGTGTTACGAATAAGGTCCAAAGTTAAACTTTGTTTCCTGCTGACAGCCATCTTGGAAGAAGTGTGGACATGTGAATGCAATTTTAAAGGGGACCAACTAAGGAGTATTGTGATTATGTTTGGTTCAAAACGGCACATTGGATTCAGAGAACATGGAGAGGGTCTTTATATGAAAAGTTTACCATGAAGTTAGAGCAGAATCACACCCAGGATATAGCAAAATAATTGGCTAAACAGTACTACTAAAAATCAAACAGTATCATTAACAAGAGAAGTAGAATACCGAAGGAACAAAGAATGTGGCAACTCCAAAACTCCAGAAACATGCATGGCAATTCTTGACAAATTTTGCTGATATTAAACGTTACCAAAAAAAAAGACTATAGCCAAACGACCTTTATATTTATATAGGGAGGCAACAACAATACAAAGAAGTCTCTCCAACTTTTCCTACACAACGGACACAATTTACCTAATAACAGGCTTTTCCAACATAACAATTTACTTCATAAATTTTTATTTACTTAATACACTAAACTGATCTGTTTTTTTTTAATTGACTTCATTAGGCATTTAATATTCAGTCCATAATACAGTGACTCGTGCAAAAGTATGAAATAGTTAATCAAGGGGCGTGTTCGATATGTAACAGTTATACAAAGTGTGAGCTCGATATGTTACGGTATAAAAGGATGTGTTCGATTGCTTCACCAATTTGTATATATCTTACAGTAACAAGGCCGATAAAAATGATCGTGAGGGATTTGTAACGGCGGTTAAGTCTTGAGACTGGATCGTGGGGGATTTGTAACGGCGGTTAAGTCTTGAGACTGGATCGTGAGGGATTTGTAACGGCGGTTAAGTCTTGAGACTGGATCGTGAGGGATTTGTAACGGCAGTTAAGTCTTGAGACTGGATCGTGAGGGATTAGGTGACACCATCGTGAGGGATTTGTAACGGCGGTTAAGTCTTGAGACTGGATCGTGAGGGATTAGGTGACACCTTCGTGAGGGATTAAATTGAGAATTTTTTGGAAAAAAACTTGATATATTGAACAACGACAGAACTTACTGGGAAAAAGAAATTTGTCTGTCAAAATGATTATTATCAGACTATCTTTTAGAACCAAAAAATATTCAAAAGGTACAACATAAATAAATACAAAAGGCGACGTTGAACCCTACTGACTTTTTGAAGATTCGTAACTCATTTTTTGCTCTTTTTGGAAAAATGCTTTTGCTCGGTGATCGAGTTTCTGCTACAACGTATATTCTTTATATAATGCTTACTAATAGAGATGTTGCATCTAAGACGTATACAAAGGCATATACGTATTGACGTATCGCAAAGGCGCACATGGAGTGAAACGTAAATTATGTCTCAAAAACCCGGCATCAGTTTGTCATTTTACTATAGTGTTATTAAATGTGTTTAAATGATTGTTATGCCTATTGTTTATTGTTTTTCACAAACATTATATGTTTCATGACAATAAAGAATTTGAATTAAATGGGTATTTTCATATTAATCCTGTATAATGTCCAAGTACAGTCGTATTGGGTTGAGGTCACCTGTATGTATCGGCCTGAGGCGAAGCCGAGGGCCAATACAGGTGATCGAAACCCAATAAGACTGTACGAGGACATTATACAGGATTAATATGAAAATACCCATTTTATGACACCTTTATTAACTGATGATTTAGAATTACAGGCATAATCTTCACCAATCTTAATTACAGGATGTATGTGCAAATTTTGATTTTATTGAGTCAAGACGGTATAAAACAGATTTCTATCGAATTTCAAATTCTTAGTAGAAATTATTGTACTATCATGTTATTTACAAATTCACCTGGGGGTGCAATGGTCTTGTCAAGGTTCTGTCCTGTGATGTTAGTCGTACAATCTCAAATGGGATTCGGCTGACGAGTACTATTTTTTCCGCTGATGAGTACTTTATAATTATGTATCATAAGGAAAATGTTCAGAGTTGTCCCGAGGTTATTTTTATTCATACGTGATTAAAATCAATAGACTAAAAGAATAAAAGTTAACATATGTGAGAAAGATACAGAAAACAGCGTAACATATAAACCAATATGGCCGATATATTTATACAGGCTGTATTAATTTTTATACAGGGCATCTGCCCTATAAAAATTTCTATACAGGGCATTTGCCCTGTATAAATTCTATGTGCCAAGAACTTCCGTTTATATTAATTGGGAAAATCACACTGTATTTTAAATCATCAGTTAATAAAGTGCAATAATAAATGTAGTTTTTTGTAAAAATTTCTTATACGAAGCAAATGTTATCACGGAAAGATCAATTCAATGTATGAGCAAACCAGCACAAACCTAAAATTATCTTCATCTCCCCAATCAAACCTCAAAACCAAACGCGAAGTAGGGCTTTGGCTCCGCGTCATGAAGATCTCATGAAATAATGTTCTGAAAACTCGGCGCAAATTTTCACGATTTTTTTTCTCAAATTTCGCAGCCGGCACAGATATGATACAAGAAAATCTATTTGAATTGATAGGACCGGTTTATTTTCTAAAGTCATGATTATTTTGTGTAACCAATTTGTCTGGACTTGTAGTGTTTTGTTTCCTTGTTTGTTTGTTTGTTTTTTCGATATTTTACTTGACAGAAAAAACTCATATTACATGCCTCGTATTAGAGTATTTCCATTATTCACGTATCCGATACGTACACGTATCAACGTATCCGTATAGA